>DWQX01006799.1:0-10877 GCA_018245475.1 Pharmacophagus antenor | reverse complement strand
ACTTAATTCTTTAAAAAACTTTGTTTTGTATGTTGGTACACACCATGCATTTAGCAATGATCTTTCCAAATTTATCTTTATTCAAGATTATTAAACTTTTACATTTTTAAGGAAATATTACAATTTTTTTATACAAGTTTTAATATTAGAGAAATATGCTCGTAGTTTGTAAAACAGTTTCGATTATTTTTCAACTTTTCACTGTCCTTATTGTGAAGTTAGCTATTGAATGGCTTATACCCTAACAATGGTAAACTGCAAGGAAGTTAGTCTTTGTAAATATAAACTTTATTTTCATCGTCCGGCGTCAAAGACTATTTGTCACAATTTTGTTACCATAAACGTTTATACTTAATCATACCTCATGTTATACTAAATGAAGGCAAAGGTGAAAGAAAATTAACGCAATTTAATTTTTTTTTGCTATCAATCTTACTAACTAGTTAGCTGATGAAAAGGGCGTTAAATAACTTTACTTATATCATGTCGTTTACCTTCGAATTGGTTGAATCGAAAATGTTAAAGAACCCGGTAGGAAACTCTTGCATATGTACTATTTATAACTTTTGTACGTAATTTATCAGTACAAAATTCATTATATTATATTCATGACAATAAACGTTAACAGAATTGTCCAATTTCATTTTTAAATTGTTACTTAACTTACACCCAATCGTTGCCTCTATAATATTTATTTACTCTATGTCGGTTTCCCGCGCTTCTGGATTCCTCGCAGCAACGCCACCGCCATTCGGCCAATCGACAGTTGCGTGCCGGCTCTCTGGACGAAAACGCGTTATAATGGCCAAGGTCAGTACGATCAAACTATTTTTAAACGTTTTGTTTTTTAAGAGTCGGTTATTATTGAACAAATATCTATAAAATGGTATATTTGATTTGTCTGTTATATTTAATCTGTTGAAGATAATCGTACGTTATGTAATGCATTTATTAATTTGAATTTTTAGAAATTTACTTCTGTGTTTATCTAAATGTTATTTAATTAAGGCATTATTTCATGAATTTATATTAAAAAGAAAGGCTACCCACTTTTAATTAAGTATCTGTTTAAACTAATTTGAAAATTAATTATTATTATATTTAAAGAGAAATTGACGTGAAATGAACAATTATAAGGAAACTTACCTTTTTATAGTATACGCATGCACATGAGAAAATGTATTTGCTAATAAATTATACGAGCATCAGATTTAAAAATCACATTTCTATTATTAGTAGATCTAGTATGTGATTGTATCAATTTAGTTTTACAGTTAGTACAACCATGTGTTAAAAACCTATAATTAAAAATGCAATGAAATTAAAAAACAAAATTACATGGAGATTATGTATCGTGTTTCATTAGTCGGTATTCGGTCGTTCTATTACACTATGTTATCGTAATCTGTAGCTTTGACGGTAAATGTTTTTTACCTCTAAAACACTAGTTTATTTTGTTTAATTAATTTTTATATAGTATTATTTTTTCCTGAATATTAAGAGACGCCGTGCTGCTTGGGGGTTTGTTGCGCCGTTTCTTTCTCCCCAAAGCTAAAGGACATACGAAGTGGACGCATCACAATACTATCTATAAATTACTTGACTTCAAAAATTGCTTCTTGATAGTCAAATTTGAATTAATGAGTTATGAATTTGACATTAGTGTCTCATGTCACATGACATTATGTTAGTTTTCGTTATAAAATTATTTTAACCGGAAACAACGCTGTAAATGAGATCGTCTTGAAATTAATTAAGAAAGATATTGGAGGTTATGCTATTTACATGAGTGAAAAATGGCGTCTTTCTTGTCAAGGTTATGTACTTTATCGCAGATCTACAAATACGATCCGATTCGGAACCCACTTATAAAACTTAGTCAATTCCTTCTTACCGCTTTTCTTTTTTAAAAAAAAATCTTCAAATATTTACAAACACAACTGTGACATAATATACCGAGTTAAGTAATCTACGTTGGGTCAAATGGCGGCTTTATCATTTCTTATCACGTCTATACATTTTTATTATTACATACATCGGTTTATAAATGCGACAGAGTAAGCCATAGTGTTAACGGAAAACGAAAACGATTCAGACCACTGCCTGTACATTATTATTGTTTTTTTTTTTTTAATTCTTTCACGATGATTAAGACAATCGATATAGGATTAGAAACAAACAAAATTATTTGTTTCTCCATATATATCCGTATGATGCCTCATCACGATAATAACTACTGAACGAATTAGTATGTTATTTTATATAATAATTGATATTTAAGATTTTTTTGGCGGGTAAATCTTCTATTCATTACGTGATAATATAATATAATCTACCTGTAGTTCTCTTATTATTCATACGAACGTATTCGCTGGCGCCAGTTTTTATTCAAATATAATAATAAAATAATAAGTAACAATACACATGCGTTTAAGGAGACAGTTTCGCTTTATTTCTCGTGTTTTCAAGAGTCAATTTTTTTTTTGAGATTTTTATCACAGCGGATATATGAATCCCATCTTATCTATTCTTATCACTACAACAAACTTTTCACTAAAACAAAATATAATACATATTATTAAAAACTTAAAATATATAAAATTAAGTAGCTAAGTCTGAGTCCCGGTTGCAACTAGAAGGGTTCCGAATAGTATAAACAGAATTTGTAGACAAGGCAATCATAAAGTTATAAGTTATTTTATTCTCATATTACCTTCACATTAAAAAGAAAAAAAAATGCCATTGAAACTGAACAGATGGTGCTGATTTTAGTGAAGAATTTATTTTGTTGGAGTGATTTTTGTAATATTATCATATTTTTTTTGTTTGTTATTGTAGTATAGAATGGTATGGTATGGTAGAATGGTACATAATCAGTGAATTTCTGCCAAAGTTATTAGGTCTCTGGCAAATTTCAAAGTAGGTTCTGCCGCTATAGATCAAGGGCGGATCCAGCTTTAGCGCCAGGAGGGGGTCACATAGTCGTGGTCAAGTCAAGAACTTATAATTTAATTTTGATAACAATTTATATATATAAAATCATTATGTTCAATTAGTGGTCCACCTTTCTTGGAACCAGCGCAGCTAATGACCGCCATGACCCAACTGGATCAGCAGTTAATATAGATTGCATCAGTCCAACATTCATCATATTCAACTTGCTCTATTTACTCAAAAAGGTCATTACATATAATCGTTTCTTTCTTTTTTGGAACGGGAGGATTCTGCGAAAGATACCCTTTTATCTAAGAGGAAGTCAACAGAGTTATGTGGTATGATTTTTACCCTCTTAAACCCCCTCGGTGGTCGTCCTCAGCTTTCGGAGGAGTCGCGGGATCTCCATTCGGTATACAACCACGACCCCTCTAACGCTGCGCCATGATGATGATAGCTCGTCCCAGGACCTGCGATAACAGATCCTAGAACCCTCCCGTGTTCTACTACAATGACGAGAGATCACGTCCGGCCATTGTCCACTTCGGAATATAATCATTTCTGGGTTAACCCGTTGATTACCACCACAAGACATACCGTACTGAGCGTTTGACCAAAACTGCCAGCAACAAACCTACAAATGCCCATTTGAGTTAAGAGTCCCTGGTTCTATTCCCCCGTGCCACAGGAGCATTGGAGTCTGGATTGTGGTTGGGTTTTCTAAACCCGCTTGGTTAGCTACCACTCTCAAAATCAATCTGCCGTCATAACAACATTGCTGTGTTTCAGCAGTAAAACATGTGACATCCATAAGTATTCTGAGCGAACACACTTTACCATTTATAGCCTTATTGTCACTTAACATCAGGTGAAATCGAAGCCAAAAGCCTTAACCAATAAAAAAGATTATGACTTCATGTATAATTAAAAAAAAACCTTTCCATCCATAAGCAAGTTGTTTTAACACTATATTTATCGACACATTTTAAAGTTTTCTTTGCGTATCTGTATTAGTTTTGTGCGTTATTGCATTCGTATTTTTCCTGTTTCGCAATAAAATATATGGAACAATATTGCCAGAGGCGGTATAAAAAATAAAAATATCAAACAGTATACGTAACTTCTTATATAGGGTCGTCCAGTCAAAATGATTGGTCCGGTAAGTCTAATGTTAATATTGCGTGGCGGTCAATGGGTTAAACACAACATTCCACGTGTTTTTATGCCGCTGCTTAGCAGAAACAAATTGTCAAAAAATCATTCGATGGCGACAGTACAGATAGCACGTTTTAAATACAGATAACATATTAAATGGAACAACTTAAATCATTTGACACCGCAGCGTATTCAACGAAGCGTTAAAGATATTATTGTTAAAGTATTTTTTTATTTTAACGAGAGATAAAATAAAAGGTAAAATTTACATTCAAATTTATTTATTGCGCGAATAAAACAATTGAATTTTCCAATAGTGCGATATCAAAATAAAAATAATGTGTGCATTCATATGCATCGAGCAAAAACTTAATGTTTTGAGAGAATGCATACATTTTTTGTCCTTTTCTTGAGGCAGAATTCCGATAAGAAAATGCTAATATAGTAAATGATGATTCAGGCTAATTCTGTATTATAATAACCAGTTTATGATACGTATATATACGAGTTTGCTGTGTGAGTATTTTCTAGATATGCAGTTGACAAATCTTTGGTACGTATCAGAATCGCTTTTTCTATTAATTTCTTTATCTTTATTTTTATTTTTAACGTTTTTTTCCTTCTTAATGTAATTACTATTATGACTATGGCTTTTATATTAGTATATATTTTAGCGATCTATTCCGTATTTTATATTGATTTTTGTTTTAATTTTTCGTGCACCCGCTGTATATTTCTTTACAGATCTGTAGGTTGACTGAAATGGAATGCCTCTAGGCATATATACTATATGACTACACAAAATGGCGGAAATAAGTCTACCATTTTGTATAGTCATATGGTGCAAAAGAATAAAATAAATATGTATTTAAACGTTAATAATATTCTATAACGTATACAAAATACCAAGCCTATAAATCGTTTCAGATCGCAAATGTCTAATTTTTTTTTTTCTGTACGCTTATGTTATTTTCATATAATATCTCAACACGTTGCCATTTTAAGTAGAGATGCAGTAGTTTGTTACCGTACAAGGCAAGCGGGTAACACTGCGCCACGGAGGCTGTCAATCGTTTACGAATAAAGTTTGACATGAGAAGAACGTATATATTTTTTTTATTAGCATCCTTTACTCGAAGCCGACCGGTTAGTCACCACCGTCAACGTCAATCTACCGCCACAAGCATAGCTGTTTTACAGCAGTCACACATAAGAAAACGGTGTACTCTTGCGACCACGCTTCAGCATCTTTTTTTTTTTTAAGAGACCACCTGATGGAGAGTGATCAGCATCGCCTGTAGACAGCCGCAACACTCGGGTATAATCTAGAATAGACTAGAATAATCTTTATTGCATAACAAAAACAGTTTAAATAGAAATTTAACAGTTACAAATAGAGCGATGTAAATGAATACATTAGCAGTGCAAATAGCGGTCTTAGAGCTGAATGCATTCTCTTCCAGACAACCTTGCGATGGACACATTGCTGTCAATGAAACAAATCTATAAGAAAGGCGACGGTATTGGTAAAAAATAACATGTCGTTGTATATACTTTAGTGAAATAACATAAAATATCTAGAGAAAGAAAAAAATAAATAATATAACTTCGGAAGAAGAGAAATAATATAACTTAAGTGAGGTGAGTAGTCGCGGAGAGTTACGACCGGACTGCCTAATGACAAATGCTGTGTGTGGCCGGCCACTGTCTTTTCTTTATTTACCCTCAAAAATTTAAATAAAAATCACTATATGAATTCCATAAATACCTTCGCTTGAAGTACTATCAATAAAGAAAAAAAAGACAAGATTTTTACAACCAATATTTAAATACGAAAACCGAATTTAAAATTAAAAAAGACATTTGCGTCGTATTCATTGAATATTTTTCGATAAATTTAATTAATATGTTTAATTATAATGTTTTTGAACACATAGAAGTGAAACCAACATTTTTTTTTTCAATTTTTTGTTTGTCTGTCAATCTCTTTGACCGTCAATCACGGAGAAAGTATCGGACGAATTATCTTGGAACTTGGCAAATAGCTCACTTATTTTATGGCATAACATTTAGGGTACTTTTTGTCCCAGAAGAATGAAACGTTGCTGCGGGATAGTGACTAAAATTATATTCCATATTACGGAATTATATCAATAGTAGTAAAATAAAAATAAACTAAATTCGTTTTTTTTTTGGTTTTTTAATGAACACTTGACCTCAATTTTCTCGCTGCTATTGGCGCTTGATTGTCTTCTAATTTCTTAAAAAGTCAATTGTTCTTCTTTCAGGTTGACATTCCCACATTCAAGCTCAACAATGGACGGGAAATTCCCGCGCTTGGATATGGCACATGGCTTGGACTCGATGACAAGGTTAGCCTTAAATACTCTAATTGCTGTATTACGTAACGTTTTTACTCTGTGGTCCGATTTCGAAGGGTTGTGGTTGATACACTGAGATTTCGAAATTGTTAATTTCGGGTAAAACTTTTTGATGACATTTGCACATACGAACAAGTATTATTTTGAGTATATCTCAAAAGTGATAGCTCTGAAGAAATAAAGAAAAATCTGACTTCAGTGATTGGAAAGTAGGAAATATTGATTTGCATCTATTCATAATATCTGTCAAAATTTTTTTATTTATAAATCCTATTAATCATTGATTAGTTATAGAAAATAAAAACAAAAACAAATCGATTATAAAAAGAAAGAGAAATTATTTCCACTGACGTTACTCAAAATAAAATTAAATAAAATATACATGTAGAGGAAGTCTGGCAACAGATAATTAATGACAACAGATTTCGATAAATTTGTTTCGTATGTCAGATGGAGTTCAACATTCAAGACGTGCCGAAGCTAGTCGAGGCGTTGTCGTACGCCATCGACATCGGCTATCGGCACATCGACACGGCGCATCTCTACCGAGTGGAGCCGGAGATAGGTCAGGTGGTGAAGCAGAAGATAGCCGAGGGTGTGGTCAAGAGGGAGGAATTGTTTATCACCACTAAAGTGAGTTTCTAATTCCTTTATTTACAGTAGGGAATGCGTTACGCATCGTCTCGACCTCGGTGGGGGGATAGTGGGAGGTGTGCGGGGCTCCCCCCTGCCGAAGACAGCGGCAGGGGCATACCCACCAAACCCTACTGCGCTCTTACATCGCCTCGGTGGCGGTGTCGTAGGCAATTAGCTAAACCTTTACATCCAAAACACTGCCGAAAAGAGTTACTAACCTTAAAGCGGCTATACTTAACCTAACGCCCTCCGGACTTCGGTGGGTGGCTAATTAGGTGTTAATTTATTATCAACAATTTACAGTTTCACGCAAACTAGAAAAACCGTTAGTGTTTTGAATGAATAGCTACTGGGTTACAGTATGACAATGTATAGATTATCGTATATAATAAAATACTGTAACTTAGATAAATCTGTTTATTTACATTATATTTTTAACTGAAATACATTTTAGAAGATATGAAGGTGAATATTTTTTTGGATTTGTTGTCTGTCTGTCTGTCTCTTTGTCCGCCAATCACGTAAAAACTATTGAACGAATTTTGATGAAACTTGTACCCAAGTACATCACTTTTATTATGGAACAGGTTTTACGATACTTTTTATGTCGAAAAAATTCAGGGTTCTTGCGGGATAGTAAGCAAAAAGATTTTCTTCATACCGAACTAACTCAAAAAAAGAAAATAATAAAAAGACTGTACATGGATTCAATTTGGGGACCCATGGGACTATACTCTGTTTAGTTTAACAAATTACTACTAGATGGCGCTGTCAGAAAACTTTCATTTTAACATCATATGAATGTAACACTACAAGAAAATCAAAATAACACGATCCTTTCCAGAATGTTTTTAGAAGATATCTCCCTTGCGTACTTGTGAGAATAACATATGGAAACAGTTGTTTAATCATTTATTCAGTAATAAACAATTTCAATTATTCTTAATGTGCATTAAAGACTGATGTAATTGTTTAATGATTAAATTAATTATTTAATAAAATATGCGATGAAAACTTTTTCAAAGAATACATCAGCGTGTATCATATACGCCCCACGTGGCACGGAATGTGTTAAGAATGTTTCACCACTTGACATATTCAACATCATCATATCAGCCGAAACACGTCCACTGCGGGACAAAGGCCTCCCCCAAAGATCACCACGACGAACGGCTCTGCGCTTCTCTCGTCCAGCCCGTCCCAGCGACTTTGTTCAAGTCGTCGGTCCAACTTGTGGGAGTGCCTACTCTGCGTATGCTGGCACGCAGTCGCCATTCGAGAACTTTTTGTTTTAAAGCTCTCGAAATATTCAGACTAAAGTGGCAGTGGGCGAGGCACTTTGCTCGCAGAACTTGACATATTAAGTTCAGTGAAAAGGCCACATGTTGTAGTGTTTTTTTTTTATTTTGTTTCTCGTTCCCTATTATATTTTGACAGGGCCTATTGTATTCTTTATAATTTATAACTCCCTATATTATTCTCGCTATTACTCTTTTCTTCTTTCATACTCATACTAATTTTCTCCCTCACATACCTTCCCTACCATACGACATTCCATTATCTTCTAGCATACCTCACGCTTAAATAAAGAAGAGACATATTGTTTATTTATTTTACATTAGTATCTTAAGTAGTGAACTAGTGCGACCATCTTTGGTTACAATTTCGGCTTTAACTTTGCGCATGCCAGGTGTGGCAGCACTGTCACCGCGAGGCCGACGTCGAGAAATCCGTTCGCGCGTCCCTAAAGCGGCTCGACATGGATTACGTGGACTTACTGCTGATGCATTGGCCTATGTCGATCTCGGTAAGTTGCCACACGCGTCTTCATTTTTCTTCTTTTTGAACTTGTATAATTTTTATGTGAAGTGCAATATTTATATTTGAAGCTGCATTATTTGATGGTTGGGCATACGTTGGTCAAATCTACATATACCTGCTATCGCGTCTTCATATTTGACGCGAGATAAAATAATCATTACGCAATTGCCCACTACTCGTGCAAAATAATGAAATGTTATTAATTTAACTGTCTTTAGGCTAGATCGATTCTGATTTTTCTATTTCTTTACAACATATTACATCTTTGTTATACTTAAAATAAAAGACAATGCACAATTCATTCAAACGTAATTTTATATATTATTTACAGCAGATATCCAAGTGTACATAATACTGAAGAATTATTGGATAAGTACCTACGCGACTGGTTTGGCTTCAACGCACGTTCCATGTCAATAGATACTCAAAATACTGACCTACAACCGTTAACGTTATTGTAAACATGAATTACTGAAATAAACGCCATCTGTTAGCGGTCTGTGAAACTCAAGTGACAGCTGTTATTTGATTAAGCCAGGGATCACCAGTTTTGGACAAGTGACCCCTTCTCCAAAATGAACTGTTACCTCAGACCCCCATGGCCAAATTACCTTACTTTTAAGATCAAACCCCTTATTGATCCGCTAACTTGAAACAGCTGCTACAAAGTGTTATTTTTCATTCTGACTTAGGTCAATGGAAGAAGCCGGTGGTCGATATCAACCCCGAATGGTTCGATATAGACCAGTTTGGGAAACCCTGGTTTAGGCGAATCGTGCATCGGTTGAGAACGAAATGATTATTACGGTTACGGTATCATTAAAAATGGCGTCTATGACTAGTTTACTAAACGACTTTATTATTATATTTAATACGATGTTTATTGGTTACAGCAAGAGGGGGTGGATGAAAAGATCGATTACCTGGAGACGTACCGTGGGCTGGAAGCGGTGCTGAAGAAGGGCCTGGCGAAGTCTATAGGCGTCTCCAACTTCAACCTGCAGCAGATGAAGAGACTCCTGGCTAACTGCGACGTGGTGCCGGCTTCCAATCAGATCGAGGCACTGTCCGCTACTACCGCTTAAGCTCAATTTCACACAATGTTAAGTGACAATGGGGCCGTTGATTTATCTTACGTGTTAGATTAGTGCCTACCGCTCAGAACATTCCACTCATGTATTGCTGTAAGATAAAGGTAGGCTACCAGCTATTCACAGGCGGGTTTTAAAACACCCATACGAGCATCTAGAATCCACTTTTTATGTGATACACGAGAGCTCTTATGTTAGAAGGCAAGCGGTAAACAATTACGTCGCAAAGGCAGTCGAAAAGCACTTTGTTTTATCTGAAATAACATGATTTATTGCTCTAAACTATACTTAGCGGAACAGCATTCCTAAAAACAAAAATACAGCGCTATCTAATCGAACGCAGAATATCTAATGATGCCGCATTAGAAGCAAAAAGCGTTGAGATTGTAATTTTTTGTTTTTTTTTTTTTTTTAATTAACTATCCTTATTAAGTGATAGTTCGGTCGTGAAAGCGTGTTCGTCCGAAACTTTCAAAAGCTTCCCTCCACAGGTGAATCTAAACCTCGGCCAGAGAGAGCTGGTCGAGTATTGCCAGTCGAAGGGCGTGCTGGTGGTGGCGTTCACGTCGTTCGGCACGATGGTGCCGAGCCGCGCGCGCCCCGGCAGCCCCGAGCCGAAAGTGGACAACCCCACTATGGTCGCCATAGCGAAGAAGCACGGCAAAGCCGTCACCCAGCTCGCGTTGAGATATTTGGTGAGTGACACTTTTACTGGTCCTTCGTGCCGGACACCGAGGGGATGCTACGAGTGGTTACGCCGCAACGAGGGGATGGCCGGATCGGGGTGCTCTTGAATTTATTGGTCGACGACGTGCTACTTGAAAAACTATATAGACATATATATATACATATATATATA
>DWQX01006798.1:0-10883 GCA_018245475.1 Pharmacophagus antenor | reverse complement strand
CATGATGAATGTTTAACATCCCTGGGATGATTACAGGCTAATATATTTTGATCCCATATAGTACCATCACCGCAAATATAGTCGTACTTCACGTACACACCCTTTCCATTGTCAACACATCTGTAAAATTTCTGACAGTCCTTTTTGTTACCAAAATAACCTTCACTATTGCAATCATCATTTGTAATGTCTTCAGTTACAGATATAGACTCTGGCATAGTTGTTAGTATTTTTGTAGTTCCAATTACTTCTGTTGTAACAGTTTCTCGTTCTGTTTGCATCATTGATGTTGATTGAATTTCATGTACATTGTTTCGACACCTTTTTACACTAATGATGTTATTACAGGAGTGTGTTTCTGTATCCCAGGCAGTACCTTCTCCACAAAAGTAATCATACCTTGTGTAAGAGCCCGGTTCATTCAATACACAACGGTAAAATTTTCGACAGTCCTTATAATGCGCAAAATAACCTTCCGAATGGCAATCTATACGCTCTACAATATTTTTATCAATTATAAATTCGGTAGTAACTACAATATTACTTGTTAATTTTGTATAAGGTGAATTTGTAATAGATTTTGTAGTTAATTTATGTGATTCTGATACTGCTGACAATTCAGTTTTACATGCAATTTTATCGTTTTCATAATCACACGCTTGAATGTTTTGCACCCATATTGTCCCTTCACCACATGCAAAGTCATATCTAATGTAGCTTCCTTTGCCATTATCAACACAACGGAAGAATTTTTTACAATCTTTTAAATTGGGATAAAACCCTTCTGACAAACAATCGTTCTCCATAATAACCATTATCTCACTTTGCTTCTCTATGGTACTTATATCTAAATTGTTATTATGGAATGTTTCAGTCGCGTTCGAACCCTTAATTGCTTCCGGAGGTTTACTTACTAAAGTTGTTGGTTTAATGCAATTTATGTTACTACTTGTAGCATAATTACATGCTTTTATGTTCTCATCCCAGATGGTACCTTCACCACAAATGAATTCATATTTAAAGAATCCTGTTCCCTGTTGGTTAGGAACGCATCTATAGAACTTTTTACAATCATTTCGATTTCCATAAAATCCTTCGGATATACAATTATAAGTCATATTTGATTTATTTTCAATAGTCGGTGATTCGTTTTCTAAACTCGGTACATGGTTTTCATCTTGAGAATGCACAGTAGTCGAAGATTGTGTTATACTTTGTTCAAGCATATCGGTCTGGCCATTACTTTTTGTCGTGTAAACGTTTTCATTAAAAGGGAAACTTATAGTTGAAAAACTAGAGGTAGATAATTCAATTTTTTCTTTTTTTATACCTCCACACTTTTTTACTCTCCAAGCATGATCACAGGCTTCGATTTCCGGATCCCAAACTGTACCCTCACCACAAATAAACTCATATTGCTCATAAATGCCGTTATTGTTTGCAATGCATCTATAAAACTTTTTGCAATCATATTCATCACCAATGAAACCATTTTTGCTGCAAGAATTTCCTTTGTTACCAACACTTGCATTGACTATCGAATTTAATGGTGTGGTACCGTCTGTTGTTAATATTACATCTTTAGGTATTTCACTCGTATAGCCATTTCCATTTTGCATAGTTTCTAATCGAGGAGAAGATAAAGGAATGGACTGGTTTGAAACATTAAAAACCTTGTTACCACATTTTTCAACCGCCCAAAAATGATTACAAGCATTAATATTGACATCCCAGAAAGTACCGTCACCACATAAATATTCATAACGTATAAAAACTCCGTTTCCACTCTCAACGCATCTATAGAAAATCCGACAATCCGTGCTGTCTGCCATAAATCCATTAGCATTGCATTTATTATTTATATTTATTATATTTTTGTGAGTAGTTATTACCTTTGGTGTTGTTTCTTTAAAATAATTTCTATCGTAACCTACGTCGTTTTCCCTGTCAATATTATTTAACTGCACTGTTGTTTTAACAATTGATATAGTGGTAATAATAGTTGGTACTGTGCTGGGAGTGCTAGTTGTTCTATCATCTTTTAAATAAACTCCACAATCTTTTACTTTATTAGGGTGATTGCATCCTTCAATCCTTGGATCCCAAACAGTTCCTTCGTTACACATATATTCAAGTTTAGAATAGCTACCATTTTTATTTTTAATGCACAGATAAAACTTTTTACAGTCTACTTCGCTTCTCTTGTATCCGATAGAAGTGCAAATTTGATCACTTCTATTTAATTTGTTTGGTTCAAAATTGTCTTGAGTAACATCCGCTAAAACAGTAATAGGCCGAAAGGTAACTGGTTCTTTTGGCTGCTTGTAACTGTCGTTTTCGTCTGTAGTAACATTAAACGAATTTGAGATATATGAGTTTTTATTATCATTTTTTTCATAGAAAGTACTTTTTCCTTTACATTCTTTAACCAACCAAATATGATTACATGATTCAAAATTTTTATCCCATGCTGTTCCTTCACCACACAAAAACTCATGTTTAGTATAACCACCGTTTCCATTTTCAACACAACGGTAAAATTTTCTACAATCATTTGAATGGCCCATAAACCCAGACTTGGTGCATTTATTTTCTATGACTTTATTAATAGGGTGATTTGTACTATAAACAAAATCATGGTCTACCTCATGCAATAAGAATGAACTGGTAGTAATTGATCCATATGACTGAGTTTGTGCCTGATTTATAGGATGGTTTAAATAATCTAAGGGTTTTTCTACAGAAGAATATTTGTTTACTAAAATATCTTGATTATTTGCTATTCCAATGTTTATATAATTTTTATTATTCCAGACTTTATCAACGTTTATGCGATCTCCATAATTTAATAGCATTTGGTTTGTAACTTTTGCAGGACTTTGTGTAATATGAGATCCATATGTTACTGGTTCAGTGATATTTTTATTATTTTCCAAGTTTAAATTATCATATTTTGAAAGATTTCCACTTGAAAAATTTCCACGAGTACAACGCCGACGCTGTACAGCCCAGGGGTGATTACAGTTTTGCATATCATCATCCCATATTGTTGATTCACTGCACATAAATTCATATCTCATAAAATTTCCTCTATGATTTTTAACGCATCTGTAAAATTTCCGACAATCTTCATTATCACCCATAAATCCATCATGTAGGCATTCATTACCAAGAGTTGTATTAATCGTAGAGGAAGAACTTGTCGATTTTAATTCATTGGTTTGTGCCATCCAATTGAAGGATTTAGTAACAATAGTGGACGCTGAAGTAGGAAATGCTGTTGTCGTAGTTTTTCCATCAATTGGCACATAAGCATCAAGTTCAGGACTTTGAGAAACAACTGGCTCTATAAATGGATAAAATGTCGATGTACTAGTTGATCCATAATTCATTATTTGTTGATTAGAAATTTTTTTTCGAGTGGTTATAGGGAAAGGCAGTTCATGGACAGATGGTACTATGTCATTATCGTATATTTGATCAACAGGCACTGGAATAAACTGATAAGGTCTGTTAGACCTACACTCAGATCGTTTTGTATTATATGGATGATTACATGTTTCAGTTTCTGGATCGTAAATAGTCCCTGGTCCGCATTGGAACTGAAACGTTGAAAACATTTAAATATCCTTATAGTTATCAACTTAAAGAAGAATATAATAATTTATTTTTGTAAATACTTTAGTGATTCCGTATTTACTTCTATGAAAGTTTTAAAATAATAAAAATATACCCTAAGAAGTGTATATTTTCCCCTCGTTGCTTTTATACAACGATAAAAAATTGAACACTCGATTGGGTCTGCCCGAAACCCCTCATTGTAACATATAATTGTTTCATGCTTGACACCGGAATATTGCTTGATAATGCCACCATTAACTTGTGGATGTCGAATTTCCTGTAGTACAGTATCTGAAATGATTAATCATTTGGAAAATAAGAAAATAAAAAGCAATTAAGTTCATCCTTTTTACAAGATAATCAAGTTTATTTTATCAAAATTAAAATTATTAATACTAAAATAACATAATTTGGATTACTTTCATACCCACCATTATTAGGTTTAACACCTTTAAGAATTACAGTTGGTGTTAGTAAAAACATGTACCATTTTAAAACATATTTGGTCATATCGATGTATTATTATAATTATCGTGACACAAATGTTTCAAGTACAAATTTTCATAAGTAAGTAATTATATTTTGGCATTCATCAATCTGTAACAAACCAATTATAGGTTCAGGAAATTTACAATGAAACATTAAATATTTGTCTTAAAAATATTTGTGTACCTCTTTAGAATGTTATGTAACCATTTAATTTTAATAATTCAAAAATTAAAACTGACGTGTCTTTATGATTATCAAAGGCAATCGTTCGATCGCCATTGTAGATGTCGCAACGAGTAAATCTTTGTTATAAAGTTGTAGGAAAGTTTAAACCATGATATGACTTGAGCAGATAACTTATTGAGATTATTGTGAGAATGCAATGATTAACTTGAATACATATACAGCTTACCTTATTTACAAATTATACTCACTAATATTGTTTAAGAAAAGTTGGTCTATCTTTTTATATAACAGAATTGAAAGATAGGCCAACGTTACTTTTTCTACTATTACGACATTTTTGCTGGAAAAAATATTTCCTTCAGTTTTTGTGCGTACTTTATCCCAAATACTGGCTACATAACCCTTAAATCTCAAGAATACTACTTCTATTTTTTTTATCTACATTTGACTAAAACTTGACTCAATTTCATATGATATTGTGATAACATTGTAGATCGTGAAACACTCGCATGTGTGACGAAACAGAACAGACATATTATTACAGCTGATTTATTTTGACGTTAGTAAGCTAACTAGACGAGCACAAATCAAAACAAACCTACTACCATCCAAACTTCACTACTCACGTAACCCCGAAAACTGACCAGGGACCTCTGTCTTACAAGGCAAGCGACTATGTGAAAAATTTGCCTAATCGAAATGTTGGGCTACAATTATTATTCCTAAATTATAGAAACTATTTTTTGTAAAATAGTTCTACATCCATATAATAACATTGATAAATTAAACATGTTTAATGGATTTTTAAACAAAACAGTTAATTAAATTATTAGAGAGTATTCGAACCAAAGTAGCATTTTAATTTACTTAAATGTGGAATCTCTGGTGAAACTTGCCGCTAAAGATTTATGACTATGCTTATAAAAAAAGGGTTGCGTTAAATAATACATTTAAAGCTATTTATACAATTCAATGTTCGGTTTAATTACATTTATTTTAGTATATTAATTGAGGTAAGTGTATTTGTAAATGAAGCAATTTTTATTTCTGATTAAAAGATATTTTATTTTCACAAAAACGAAATGTGGATACCGAACACAAGAAAATTGCGATTTTTTTAATACACAGGGAACGAATTTTCGATTTCTTCTCTATTGTCGAAATTTATCTTGATAACAGCGTAATTACTTTACATCATGGAAATTCAACATGATAATTTTATTGTATTTTATATCATTTATGTAGAAAAAATATAATTCTACTTCTACACAACTCGAGATAGTTAAATAGCTCTAATGCTATTTTGATGTTAGTTATCATTGTCGTTTTGATTATCATAATGACGATGATTATTCAGTGCTTCGTAATGGTGATGAACTCAGTTAACCCCACAGATTCACAAATATGATATGATATGGTAAAATAAACAAGTATTTGTTTTATGGTAACTGATATGCATTATTTGATGTCATTTGGGATCTTCGAAACCTATATATGTTATATGAGATTTTCACCCACTAGAATCTCCTCAGTTGTCGCTCCTACTGCATTAGGAGAGGTCGCTGCATTTCCTACGGAAACCACCCATGAGGCAAACCGCCTTCCCATCATTAATTATTATTATTACATTGTAGTCAATTGTTATTCAGACGCCTTTGACACCATTGAACTCATCACTTTGGAGACCATTATGTGAGGTCGCCTTATCTATTAATGTCATTAGTTACATTGTAAACCAGAATCAAATATAATGTTTGTGCATTCTACTTAATTCTGATTTAAAGTTAGTGGTTGGCGGAAAAATTATAGGTACCTAGACAATCTTCGTTAACAGCGACTGGTAAGTTTTTTAAGAAAATTAGAAATAAATACAGTAAAATTTACTTAACAACTATGTAGCGTAACCTCTTTTTATTCAAAAATCATTATTCTCACAATTCGCTATGATTTTTTTTTAAGTTGTAATAAGAGCTTTATCGTTATTTATTTGTTAATATCACTGTATATATGTATTTTGGTAATTATTCGTACTGTCTTCTATATGTACACTTATTAACATATTTAAGTAAATCCTTCGTAAAGAAAAAAATCTAATTAAAAATATGTCTTACTTCTCACCATCTCTTACGAAAAATAAATCTATTCGAATTATTTTAATAAAATAATTCCTGAACACACCTTGAATAATCACACATATGTGTGATTATTCAAAGTGTGTTCAGTAATCCTCAGGCTTACGGCTGGTCAATTATTTTAGTACAAGCTGGTTCTTTTTATCTCATTCCGTTCATTTACAGGTGCAGTGAGACTTGATGCATACAGAAAAGTATTTCAACGGTTTCTATTTTTAACTTGCAGAACAAACATGTTTTTATATAAAATAAGATCAAAAAACGAATGTACATACGTCTCACGTATTTTTTAATTTTCAACATTAACGGTTAAATAATATAAAAAACCTTTATGTATAAAAAAAAATAAGTAGAAAATAACATACAAATATATGCAATCGTGACCGTTTCTGGAAAGATGGACAGTATCCTGTAAATAATTTTAACGTATGCTCACAAATGTACATAACGAAATAATTAGAAATAGAAGAATATAGTTTTTTTAGTGAAACAGGTAACCTTTTATTTTTTAATTTACATACATATTTGCTTTCGAACATTTGTGTTAAATACTTTACAAAGTATTAAATCATTTAATATGATTTTCATATATGCACCGGCTTGCTTTTCATTGTAAAATAACTATGTTACAGTTCAATGACCTTAGTGAAAAATTCAGCTGACTTCCGCATTTTTGCGCGAATAAAGGCATTCAATACGCGTATAAATCCCGATAAAGTACATATCGGACAGGTAGTTCGTGACCGGCGCATACAAAACGAAGAGTGCGATCACAATGCTAATCTTACAGTGCTATCGGCAAGCAATAGCCGTATTAGTCGATACAGTGAGAACCTCTGCACACAAAAGCCGATTCAAACGTTAAGTACTAAAGGATCACAAGTTCTCGCATACGCTTAGTAGAAATTTATGCAAGTCATATCCGTTCGTAATAAATAATAATAATATCAAGGAGGTTCACAATTCGTCGCATATCCTTGATTTCTTTATTTTTGTAAACGATCAGCTAGAATGTTTTACTGAGTCATCCGACTTTGGTTATGTTTGTTTGCAAGACCTCGAAGTTGGTCCCACATAAATTGAAAAACAATATATTTTAACCACAATGGTGAGGTAAGGCAATGAGAAACATGAATTTTCCGTTTGTGAATTTCTAAACAAATTTTATGTGAATGACATGATACTTATTATTAAAATTATCTTAAAGTTTGTCTGCTAATAATTAAAAACAATCAATCTTTTGTTTTTGACCTGTTGTTGATTCCTTTACAAAATTCAAATTTCTATTTATTGATATGCCAATTTTTTGGTAAGAAGCACTACATTTTGTTTACATCATTTTGTCAAAATTCTCAGCTTCCTTATAATAGCTATAATAAAATATACTAGTTGATTTGATTATTTTATTAGAAGAAAATTCAATTTAAAATAATTTTCAGCTATATTGCTATCGAATAAATCTGCTATCTATATTGTTTTTATCAGCAATGGGGTAGCTTTTGACTTCAATTTCACGTGATGTTAAGTGACAATCATATTGTAGATGGTGAAGCGTATTCGCCAATAATACTTGGGCTTTCACATATATATCTGCCGAAAGACTGCGTCGCTGTTGTCGGTTTTATGGTGCCAGCTAACCAGGTTTCGAATAATTTGTACTACTGATAACTTAAATATTCATATGGCAAAGGATTCGTCCTCCGTGTTACAACGTAAGTGGTTAAACACTATGTCACGGAGGCAGTCCAACAAAACAAAAAAAATTTTCGAATTTACTCCCAATCAATAAATCGGTAAGGATACATAAAATCCCGCAGGACTGGTCTCTAATCTTTTCCAGAAATCTTCGAACAATTCTTTAAGAATTTCTCTAAAGGTCACATGTGAATAACCAGCCTTCATATGTATCAGAATATCGAGGCCGATATCGCGATAGTTCATTGCCATGCGTAATTACGTAGTGAATCTGCATTCATACAAACAATTTTTGTAGCTTCAGAATCACTTTTGCTTTATTTTTACGCATGCTACAATAATAATTTATAAAAACTATATGCATTAACAAATAATAAAGAAATAAAAAGAAACATTAAAGCCAAGCAAAATTTAATATCAAAACAAAATCATTAATTATGGTATACTTCATTTAAAATCATGTCAAGCTAATAATAATTATAAAATTTTGACTTCAAATTTTAAACGTAGTTATAAATCTTAATTTATTGTTTTTTTGTGTTAACATCTTATATATATTCATCTTATACTTATACATTATATATATACTTAAATTAGCGCAAATATTAAAACATGAATTCTTTATTTCAAATCTAATAATTATAATTTTGTTTTAATTCTCAAATGACTTTCTTATAAAGAGGTAAAATGATAAAGATATCTATTATTATAAACACAAAGCAGTTTCTATATCCTGGATATAAAAAAACCTATTCGCATTTAAATAACGCAAAGAAAAGAAGAAGGATCAAAATCTTCCCGTAGTCTACTTACGCTCTGGAGCAAAAAATTGACCACATTTAATGATTGTGTTCGTTATGATTCCTTTTACTTTCATTGGCTCAGTTGCATAAGGCGGTACGAGCGAGCCGTAAACACTATATTTATTACTTGACTTCGTTCTAATGAAACTGGTTGCACGGGAAGATTCCCTTTCCAACTTTTGTGGTTGGAACTGCATTCCAGCGGCTGCAAGATGGAGTACGGATAGTGTGATGCCTAGAAGTAAATTACAAAGGCCGTTCAGAACGCAGGGTATAATGATATAAACGGCCCTATGTTTTCACTCCAATGGTGCATTCAGTACTAAACCTAGCGTGCGGTGAAAGAATCGCATCGCGAAAGAAAAAACAATAAATAAAGGTTTTTCAATCTGATATTAAATGTACAGGAGTATAACAAACAATGAAACTAGAAACTACTCATAGTGAAGCTTCTGTTATTTTACTATGTTCATATAAAGTGCAGTCGCGAACATAATATTAAGACAGTGTAACTTTTATAACCAAACTGGTCATTCGTGTGTCATTTCTACGCGGGAATTCACTGTCAGGGTCACCATCGTTTGTCGCATGCAAGATCAAGCCTGTCAACTCTATCGCGCCTACAAAATTGATCTTGATTATATCACATCACTTTTAAGCCTACAGTTGCACACGCTAACGTACAGGTGACAAATTGACATATTTAAAAAAAATTAAAGGGTTACTCATCGTCACTACTATCATTTTTGAACATAATTAAACATACTGGTAGACAAAGATATACTACATTTTAGTTATAGTGGGACGTTAACATTGATAATCTTAAGCTGCAATCTTAAATTTGCGTCATTCCTGCATAAAAAGAGAAAAATATTTTTCCGAGTCCGCTGCACTCTTTGTAGAACATGTCGAGTGAATTTTTTTTTATTTCTTTATTTAATTTATTTTATTTCTTTCTTTCGAAAAAAATATATGTATACTTTATTGGATAGTTCAATAGTTTAAACTTTTTCTGGTTAGAACTAATTAAATGTCTTATTAATGTTCGTCATTGTATTTATGAACCCATGAAAAAACGACGATATAACTAATTTCACTATATGATAAAACTTCACTCTTTTTATTTCTTGGTTCATTTGAAAGATGCCAGCTTGTGGGAGGAAGTCGAGCCTGTATAAGTTTTCTATTAACAAAAACGCGCTTGATGATCACCTTCAGTGTATGACGCAGAGCCGGGGATATCCTAAAGAATGCACCGGTGTTCCGCTGTACTAAAATTAAGCACGTCCTAGGGAGAGCCAAAACTTTTTGTACCTACATTTTACTACTCGCTGTGGTACGGCGAACACGATACCATTTCTTTTTTGCCGACCTTCTCGGGGCTTATAGCAGATGATGAGGGTTCCCATTATGCTAAACCCGCGAACTTTTACACTAACTTTATTAGTCGCCTTTTAGGACAGTGCTTAACTTAATCTTATGAAATCTATTTTATTGACAAAGTGTCATAAGGGTTTATGTATAATACTATGTATTATATAAATGTATAGAGGTAAGAAAATATCTTTGTCTACTTTTTATTCATTTTTTACTTAAAGATTGCTACAACATAAAAATAGATGACGAAGTGGGGGAAAAAACTTATAATTTCAGTATACTGGGAGACACAGAACCAGAAAAAAATTCCTTTAAATTACATAAGATATTTTCCTCACCTCTGTGATGAACTTTGTTGTTATTATATTGTATTTCATGACATGAAAACAAATAATTAAAAACAGTTGCATTGCAACGGATGTCAGTGCTTTTTAATTGATCGTTTTATTGCGTTTAAGATCAACATTACATGTTTAATTATAACTATTCAGTGATGATTATAAGTACACTGCCGGCCAAAAGTTTGAGACCACCTTGAAAAAATTACAATATTGAATAAAACTCCAAGAGTTAGTGCTCT
>DWQX01006797.1:0-10884 GCA_018245475.1 Pharmacophagus antenor | reverse complement strand
AACATTTAAAATCTGCGCCTTCGTATAGATATCGCGTTTCTCTTCAAAATTTTGAATCTTTATTTATCAACTTTCACCGTATATTCCAAAGTTTTATACAAGTGTCCCATAAATAAATATGATAATATGAAAAATAAAATGGCTCGCGGAGTGCGAGGGCACCAACGGTTTTTCGAAATTCAGTCGTCATGGAGCGTTTCACCGGAGCAGACCGTGCATTTTGTGTGAGTGAGTTTTATCGCAATATTGATTTGGCCACTATTGCGCGACTTAAATTTAGAGAGTATCGCAATTTATGCACGTTTAATGACTATCCCAGTCTTCAAACGATTAAAAATTGGATCCAAAAGTTCGAGGAGACTGGCTCTATATTGGATAAACAACGATCGGGCCGAGCAAGAATATCACGGACGGAAGAAAACATCGACGTAGTGCAAGAGTCAGTCTGTGAAAATTCTACTCAATCCATTCGTAAGCGTTCCAGTGCATTAAATATACCCAGATCGACGTCACAGCGCATTTTGAAATTTTATCCATACAAAATTCAGTTAGTACAGGAATTAAAAGATATTGATCCTACCAATAGACTTAATTTAGTGAATGTAATTATGAACCGCTTCACTTCGTTTAACAACGTGTTATTTTCTGATGAGGCTCACTTTCACATCAATATCAATAGCCAAAATACTCGCTACTGGAGTAGCGTAAACCCACGTCCCAAACATCAAAGGCCCTTACATAGCCGTAAAGTAACAGTTTGGACGTCTATGTCAACGCATAGCACCATAGGCCCATACTTTTTTGAGAACGAACATGATCGTGCGGTTACTGTTACTTCGGAGTAGTATGTGGCAATGATCGAGGATTTTTTACACCAGAATTACAGAATTTTTCAAGTTTCAATACCCGGACCTGGTTTCAACAAGATGACGCAACTGCCCATACCTCTAAAACGGCTATGCCCGTCGTCCGTCAACTTTTCCCTAACAAAGTGATATCTCGAAGAGGAGACATTGCCTGGCCACCACGTAACCCGGACTTGAGTCCAATGGACTTTTTTATGAGGTTACCTTAAGTCTAATGTCTACGAAACAAATCCACGGTCATCTGATGAACTAAAAGAAAATATCCGGCAAGAAATGTCAAGCATTTCAGAGCGTACTTGCCGTGCAGGGATAGAAAATTTTAGTCGTCGTTTACCGGAGTGCCAAGAACGAAATGTAGCATATTTAGATGAAGTGATTTTTAAGAAATAATTCCCTTTTAATTTTAATTACTAAACAATAAATAAAAATTTCATATTGTACATATTTTTTTGTATATATATTTTTGTTAGTTCAAAGGACTTATGGGTCACCCAGTGTTTTCCTATCCCAATTACACTTGTGAAGACATTACCGGCTATTGTAGGAGAGGATTGACCTTTGGTGACCATTGATTACGAACAATTCATTGATATCCATTTAAATAGAAAAGATGGAATTAAATAAATTCCTGTATCTGCTTTAATACGTTATAGATTAATAAATCTAGTGATTATATTTGTATACCTAAACATATTCTTTTGGATTTTAATATAGATGAAATAATGGTATAAAAGTCACGGCATATGTATCAATGTTTATAATCTACAGAATACATGAATATTTAAAAAAATAACATTATAGGTTTAAATTTATAATGAAGATTAAATATAATCATAGTAATATTTTATCTGCGTTAGGAGAGCATGCAAAGCATTGATTTGTTTATTATTAGAACGCTTTGAAATCCAATGCAGTATCTCGGCACTGGCGGTGCGGCAATGCCAAGAGTTAATTTTGATTGACCATTTAATGAAAGTAAGCGAACATACGCGCTTACAAATGTTCAATATATGCATGTTTAATCAACGGTCGCTGCTGGTTGGTTCAGTTTTCTTCATCGCGTATGACTCATTTATTCGCTTCGCTTGTATTATGGGCATATTAAAGAATTTTATCATATTTATAACCTAAGTTATGGGCAAGAGAAAAGGAAAAATATTTTTAACACAACAATAAAATGTCGTACTGGTTTAGCTAATATCTTGTTTTATAATTTCTTTTTTATAATTTGTGATGAGACTTACAGTTCACTAGATTAATAGTAAGTAATACGCTTCACGCATATTAAATTTTGTGTACTGAAGTGTACTGAACTCTTCAAATAACCTTCAAATACTTAACACGGCTTATAACGCATGGATTCCTCAACATTGATGCCTAATTTAGGACAATTATAGTCACAACATTGTGCCAACTTCGAGAAGTTCAAATCATATACTTTTGTATTTCTAATGCTTGATTTTTTTTACTAACACGACGTATCCATTCCTATTAAAACTTTAATCTTGCATATCCACAAATTACACAGCCGAAAATATTACGCGCTCTTGCCACACTAAATAACCTTCATTACGTTGAAGTTCAAGATAAACGTAGATTGATGTTCACAAAAACCCATTACTCGTACATAAGTCACGAAATGCCACAATGCGGTACAAATCACGCCTCGGAACACCAAGCCAACAAAACGAGTGCAATGGACAAATGTGAAACACGAGTGAACTTGTCGTCAATGCAATCGGTTTTACTAAAAGTTTTTACTTATTACCGTAGCCTAATTAGCTTTTTTCCATAGAAAAATTAAATAATAATAATGGACCGTAACTGCAAGTCCACAATTAAGTGCTTTGTATGGGGAAAGGAATAAAACACGAGATTATACGAGTTTACACAGCTTCCTGAGTGATCCCAGTAATCCTACTGTATCACCGGCGATCTCAGTAAAGAATCTTTGTGAATTTAAAAATGTTAAAGGAACCATGAACAAAGAGGTAGTTTGTTACCATCCGAAGTAGAGGTTTATTATTTAGTAAGTTTTAGGATACGTAACTAATCAGAGTCGAAAAGGCTTTTAATGAAAAAAATTAAGGATAACTTTTTCTTAACTTTCATTGCATATTGAACATTTTATATCATAAAATACGCTTTAACTCACAGCAATGGAATAAGCATTATGAAATATGACGCTTTGAACAGCACCATTAATTATCGTTACTTTGAGACTCACAATGGTAGGTGTCGACAGACTTGTAATTTCAGACAGAATCCTTAAGAATAAAAAAATAACTACTAGCTTCCTTAAGTTACGAACTATGCTCCAGCATATACGACTTTCGCAGATGTCATTACCCTATAGTGGCTCAATCTGACTGATGGCTTGTCCCCTTCATATGTTTTGATTCGCACACTTTTTGCTTTAACCACGTTACAAAAGTGTACATACCATCGGGATATATAACCTTTGTTTTTAGTTCGTCAGAAACAGTAATGTAGTGCTTTAGTCGAACGCTGACGTACAGAGAAATGGCTTCTTGTAAAGTTCAGTCGTACTGTATCTTTAACAAGAAAATAAATAAATACAATCCGAAATAATTAAAGAGATATGTTTTAATCAAATTTCCTCTGCTCCGTGAATACTGGCTGCACTACCTCTGCGCGGATCGTTATCCTTTTTGCTGGAGAAAAGACAGCGCGCCAGTACCTAGCCACACCGTTGCTAGCAAACAGTCTTTCAACGCCCAAAGGAAGCTGTGAAACAATTTTAAACACTGCTAGTGTTCATGACCATTTTATTTGTTTTTAATTTAAAATAATTTGTTTTTACTCAATTACGTTAGACATTGTGTTAACACTAGGCTTACGGACATTTTTTCTTTGAACTAAAAAAATTGTACACCTATTAGTAAACAGAATTTTTTATCGAACGCTGTTTAAACAAAATGACTCGTTCCGTCAACTTAGTGTTAATGTTACCAACGTAGTTGAAGCAACTTAGTAAACCCTTAATGATAATAGCCGAATAGGGGATTCATACCCGGGACCCGGTTTACCCGAACACACTCTAAAATAGTACTGCAATATAAACGCTTCTAAAATAAAATCCGTGTCATAATAAACTAGAAAACAATAGTGCATTTATTTTACTTCACAAAGAACATAATAATGAGTTACGTCATAGTATAGACCATTGTGTTTATCCCACGCTTTTTGCTCGTATAAAACTGGATATTAATTAACATACATTTCATTCAAACTTCTTGCTAAGCGATACAAAATGCTTGCTTCCTCCAAAATTTACAATTTCATGTACCCAAACATTTTTTACACGGTGTTCTTTAACATTATAAAATTAATGAGTCATAAATTCAGGAAGATTGAAGGCTGTATGTTTCTCCTTTATATTGGTAATGAATCTATTGAAGGATTCATTACCGACATTAGATGATTAAACAATACCATCATACGCCCTTAGACATATAAACAGATACAATAATTTGAAAATGAATCTTTGTGAGCCTTTTTATAATTAACTATTTTGTATGATAATGAAATTCGAAATAATTAATCGTTTTCCTTTTTTTAGTATCGGTGGGAAAATCTTCGAAAGATACCCTTCTGAAGTTTTACAACAGCTAGAGATCACGTCCAGCCATCGTCCTCTTCAGAGTCGTTGAAAAGGCGATAAGGACCTCCATTCTCACCCACTATCCCATAATCGATACTCTCTTTATGTAACTAAGTTCATACCCCTATCAACTATCAGATTATGCTTCAGCCATCGCACTAAAATATATTATTTTCTTGATATTAAAGCGGGCTTTAACAACATCGACCGCAAACATTTACAATGCGTTTCTACCAACAACGCTAAGAAAACAGGAACGTTGTGTATTCCGGCGAGTTATTACTCGCGGGTTTCTCAAATTTTCCACACATTTACACTAATGCGTTACATTCGAAGAGAGAATCGAATAACCGCGACGAGCGTGCGCCGTAATCACAACTTGCGCCATAGCTATTAGCTCAGAGCTGAAACAAACCGAAACGGGCCGCGCGTCACCCGCGCTCGAGCCAAACTCAAAGCACGACCTCCACTGACAAAGCTACGCTATGCAATGCGATTGTTTATATCCTACCGAACCTTTTCAACTAATATTTATTTCGTAATATACAAATTGATTCTTAACACTTCGACGTCCGGTGGATACCACTGTAGTATCCTTTGTTACGAGTGAAAAGTAACAGATGAACAAGTCCTGTTGTCTTTAAGGCCAGAAATTAACAAAAACACCTTTTTTGTTGCTTTCCTTTTGTTATAATATAGAACTTAAGCGTTTAAATGTTTTTTATTATACTTAGAACCTATATTTTATTTGATTTCAAAAAATTCATAAAAAACATCTGAAATATGCGGACGTTAAAGTGTTAATATCAAAGAAATACTTCGGCACCAATACTTCGCAATCGATTTACTACTTCTTTACTACTCTTTGAAATCAGTGGTCGCCAGCAACATTACCGGCCCGATAGAAGTTGTAGACTTTCCAAAAAATAGCCTACTAGCTCCTTAAAGGTTGACAGCACAGCTACCGCTCTCCGATTCTTGTGGCTGACTACAGGTTGATCACTTTGTATCACGTCAACCGCCTGCTCATTTCCTCCTCTCTACCTAAAAAAAAAACGATAATCATAGTAATTCCATCCACATATTTATAATTAGCAATACATAAAACAGAGTATAAGCTTGAAGAATATTTTGTATAAAATTACGGAATATAAAAATATGAATATATTTTTTTGTTTATATAACTTCTATAAGAAAAAAACATGCAGTCATAATCTATGTAAATGCGTCGTATTTTATTTGAATAGCGTAAGTGGTGCAGAGTTATAATAATTTAGCATAGTTTGTTAACGGTTTTTTCGTGCATTCTCCGCACCTATGTCGGGTGGTAGCGGAAAAAGAAAAGGAATCCGTTAAATGCGCCACACTCTTTACAGTTTAAGATATTCTAACGTCCCAGCTACACGGACAGAAGTTATTGTTATAAACCACACGACAATTGGTTCTAATGCGTGAGCGAATTCACATTTCCAATTTGCAAAACGGGTTGGGGATAACAAGTACCACTGCGCGCCATTGCGATCAAACTTTTACTCATCAGAAAAATTAATTAATGCGATGTTATCTGAACAACGATTTGCTTAATCTCAGTCCAGCGTATTTATCCAGAAATTATCTTAGACAATTCTTATTTTTAATTTTACGCAATCAAAACCTATCGATACACATTTAAAGCGTTTATTTTATCAAACTATCGATGTCCCAGTGCACGCTTGTGGTTTTATCAGTAGGACACGCCGCTCCGCTTTCGAATTTTTATTTCAATAAATACTTTACATAAAAACAACAAGCCGGCATTTTGGAATCAAATATGTGGATTATATTATTATACACGTTAAAATAACTTTGTTGACATAATAATAGATACCTTTTGTTTATCACTAGCTGGGTAACATATCCTATTATAAATGAATAATTACAGAACATAAAATTTATTATAATGTCTTAGTATCTTAAATAATAACCAGGTTGATACCTAATTTATAAAAATATGTCGGGGAGTTTTTGTGTGACGCTACAACATATGTTGAACATTACAGAATTTCCAAAAAATATTAAATATATTACCAGAGATTTAAATCACACAGTTATTGTTATTGGAAATTACACTCCGAAGCAATTTTTTTATGTAGAAATTAATTAATATTCTCGATATTTCATACTAATATGAGCGATAATATGGATTTATAGCTACGTTCCCAGGAGGTCATCTGTTATTGAACAGGATGCAGCTTTGACAGTTGACATTGACGTAAAGTATTGCGCACTCAATTCCCATGAAACAGTTACCATAGGGAGTTTTTGTAAAACGTATATGATCGTAAATACCCTTTAACAAATACACCTTTGGCAAAGGTGCACTATAAACTTAAATACTATAAAATAAAAAGAGACACCGCTTAATATTTTGGTGGATATTTTCTTACTAATAATTATCCAACTATTATTCTGTTTCTCTGTTATTATAAAAGTTGTCATATAATTGAATAAATATCGTTTAGAATTAAAAAAATATAACATCTATGCAATAATTAGAAGCATCAAACTTTGTTATAACCATAGACCAACTTTATTATTTCTAACAATTAGCTATTCAATTAGAAATAACATTTGTAAGATCTCACTTACTTGCAAGAAAATTCTCTCCTCATTACATATAATTGCTTATAGAAAATGGTCGATTTTCACTTTGTGATCATAGAAATATTAGATACGTCAGTCTCGCCTTTCATGTACCATTCACTAGAATTCAATAAAGTTTTTAAACCAATTCATGAACGGTTAGTGAGTAGATAATATCTAGTAGAGAGTATCTTTGACCAACTTTTGTTCTAATCGACATGTGTAATGGAAATAAGTTTTATATATTACTATAGGAATGAATTTAAATTCTGGGGTAACTTGATGTATAAAAACTTAACATTTTTTTTTATTTATAACTATAGTGAATAATATCGTTATGTACTTTAAACTAATATTATTTTAACGCAACACCATATCATTATATGTCAGCTTGTATTATAAGGTCATCTATAGTAATTTATTGCACGATATTGCTTGGTAGCAGAAATAGATGCTTTAATATACTGCTATAATGACTTAACACATACAATGAAATAAAAAAAAACACGCACAATAACTGTCTCATTATCACTACGTTCATGTATATGATTTATAAAATTAAACACAAAGATGTGTGTAATATAATCGGAATCGCTGTTATAATATTTAATCGTGTTTTGTTAATGAATGTTTATATTGAGTGTCTTTGATTAACAAGCATAACTCCAATATTTATAAAAGACTATATTATAAAAGACGTTATTATTCGTCCCTCCATGAACACCTATTCATAGTGCAAATTACTTTTGACGTTGAAACGGAAAAGCGACTGAACACAAGTCATTTAAATTGTTTTTAAGCGAATCTTGCGGAAAGACTAAGACCGCTAATAGATACTGTCGACTTCTCTCAATTTACGACAATAAACTTAGAAGGCCTATTTTTCTTTTTTAGTTTGAGGTGCGTAGGGAGAGATTCTTCGGGAGAGACCTTGCATTCTAAAGAGAACTCAATTTTATGTGTATTTTCTATCTACTAAAAACCTCGGTGGTCGCGGAAGACCCCGAAGGTCTACGACAGGCAGGAGTTACCTTAATATTTTTCAATGATCTGAGACTGACGGGCAGGGGCATCCCCGTTGCCGCCACCCCGATATACCTCTCCTAAACTTTCAAAATCTACACGGCAACATAAGTTATTGAAACTATTTTTTAACAAAATTAAGATTTTAAAAATCTTATTTATTGCATATGTCAATGTAATACATTCTTATAGTTTTGTGTTTTAATAACATCGGAAAGAGTGTCTCAGAATGTTTTGCGTTTTTGAACTGACCACTACGCGTTAACTGCAGGAATCAGGGTGAAGGGAGTGGTCTGAATCGCTTCTGCTGGATTCTGATGAATTATCGGTCCTTATTTTTTTAATGATGGCCAAGGTCGAACTCAGACCGTTAATTCTGATCGATATTGCCATATGATGTAGACTTTTTAAACTACAGCTACAGAAAACCAGCATGGCAACAACCGCAACAACTTTTTCCAGCAAGATGGAGCCACTTCTCGTGTTACAAATGACTCATTAACTGCTCTTCACGATTTATTCCCTGGAAGAGTGATAAGCCGCCGAGGAGACATCAACTAGCCACCGAGGAGCCCTGATTTAATGCTTGCTGATTTTTTCCTATGGCGCTACGTAAAAAGTAAAGTTTCAACCCATTGCCATCCAACCTGAATGTTTTGAAGCAAAGAATCACTGAAGAAATCTACTCTGTTCCTAGTGATATGCTTCAGCAAGTGATTGAAAATATTAGCTTCAGGTTAAACGAGTGTAAAGAAGCAAATGTTGTGCATTAGCAAACGGATGTTTTTCATAAATAAACTTCAAGAACTGCTCTTTAATTTAACAATAAATAAAACGAGTTTTAATTGATATTGTTGTTATTTATTTAATATCTAAAAACGGAAAAGATTCTGAGACATCCTTTAATATCATTAAGGAGTTTTATTTTTAACAAATAAATAAAAATAGTCGTAGTACTTCTATCATAAATTGTGCCATTGGAATAAGGCACTAATTAAAATCATCCCGGTAAATGTGTAGAAAATTCGACTTAGCGCCAGTTTTGATGAAGTAAAGCATTAGTAAAAGAAATGCATGAACATCATTTTTTTGTATTAAAAGTAAAGTTTTTTAGTCACTCTTTATGAAGTATTAGAGAGGAGACCGTCTACGCTTCCCTCATTAAAAACGTCAGTACGGAAGAAGAGGAAATTGCAGACCGCCAACGTCCGCGCGAATTGTATTCAGCCTGTGTGCGCAAAGCGACCGCCTTTAAATTTTAATTATTTTTAAAGCCCTCTTTAAAAAGAGTGGTATTACAAGTTTCGCACACGCGTCTGTGTGTGGCAAGGTAGCTTTTAAACAATTAAAATCATTTTCCATCTATTAATTTCAAACAATAAAAAATAGGTGCAGCTATTTGAACGTTTTCAGATCTTTTCTTATGGGAAAATTATTTTAATATTTTATTATTCATGTTAGAATAAGACTATTTTTGTTAATGTAATGTATGTTAGTATTTTAATTTTATAATTGTAATGATACGCTCTACGTCATTTCAAATTATAAAAAAAAAACAAAAACAGTATAAATTTCACTGAAACAATTAACATATAATATAGTTTTTTTTTATTGTTTCAGATATTTGGAAGTCTGAGGACTGTTCTTAGCCCTATCGACGTAGTGCATCACTTTTCTGTGTAAGTGTTCGGTCATTTAATAAATGTTATATTAATATATATTGAACGCATATTACACCATTATGTGCTGATTACAAATTGCCGAGCATCAATGTACCGCTATCGCAGTTCTAAATTTGCAAGTACCTGCTCAACACATTAGTACGGTACATAAAGCGACTCATGTCCGTTTGAGATCACACCGTTAACTGCTTTGTTACGGTTCGCCAATGGTTAATTTTTTTTATCGAATCTTATCTTTTCATATATAACATGGTGTAAAACTTTTTAAAAAATGATCTAATTATGATTCTCTTTCATAAAAATTTTAAAAAAGAAATTCCAGGTTATGAATGTGTTAATAGGAAATATTTGTGTACCTATTTATTACTGTTATAACATTGCCATTTTTTTTATATCATGGAATTATTGTGTTCGACCTATTAATATTTTTAAACGCTTTGTATGCATTATGCATACACAAAATTTTTATTAAAAATAAGTAACACGCTGTAAAAATAAGCAATGGACGTCTATTACCATTGACATTAACGGATATTAACTACCGGGTTTATATCCAATGACTGGCGCGATTAGATCGTGACCGGGCACGTCCGATACGGCAACCGACGCCTGGACCTGTTGCATTGAATACCAGGTTGACTAGCGGAACACACATAACGGCAAGTATGGACTATTATCAGTGTAATGTAATTAATAAGTATCCATCTTCAATTAGCTAATGTGGAGCCAACGGAAATTATGTTATGGTTTTTAAACGTTATAATAAATAAGGATACAACTTTTTTGTTATAATGTTTCATTAAATACATTACAAGAAACCAACATTTTTAATTTCAGTTGAATTACTGCGAAAGTATAAACTTATAGTTAAACTAACTTAACTAGTATAAATTATTCTTATTGTACGTTTCATTTAGTAAACACGTCCCCTTTTTTTTTTAAGTGAAGAAATGCATTACGCATACCGCCCAACCAGTGGAGATTCAGGGCCGTTATGGGGGACTCCCCGGGAGTGAGACGTCCGGTATACCCACTAAAGCCTCACGGTGTTCCGACTCACGCCAAT
>DWQX01006796.1:0-10888 GCA_018245475.1 Pharmacophagus antenor | reverse complement strand
TATAAATTTAAGATTGACAAGAAAAAAGAACTAAAATTTTAAATCACAAAAAAATTAACCAGAGGTAATCATTTTAATATATATATATATATGCTATATTTTTTATTCGTTTACCATTACTCGTATTATTTTCAATTTGTGGTTGCTAAAATTTTATCGAATTGGGCAGTATTTAAATAATTGTAATTTAGTTTAATTATTATTAACATCGCTTTTTAAAAGGGAAAACTTATCCGTAACGCAGATCGTTAGCAGAGAGAAAAATGGATGCATTTTCTAGCTTTCAAAATTTGAAATTAAAACTAGACTGCAGTAATTCCCGCTCGTATTCAATTCACAAGTGGCCTCACGGCAAGCCTGTTGCTGTGGTAAAAAGCCCACATTTTTTGTTTTATATCTCATATATGGCGAGCACTGCTGCTGTAATCTTTTGTTTGCATTGCAAATTTAGTATTCTCTGTGTTTTCCTAGAATTAACTAAGATTAAATAGTTAAAGTAAACCGTCAAGTTAAATAATTAGGTACTCTAGTGTTTATATAGTGTAAAAATATATAAAATGGTGTTTGACGGTTTTGTAACCCGGACGTCCTAAGTTTGATTCTCGAGCTACAGTAGTAGTGAAGTCTTGATGGTTGTAGGGTTTTTCCAACCCGCCTGACTAGCTACTACCCTCAATGTAAATGTGCCGTAATAACAGAATTGCTGTGTTCCGGCAGTCACATATGAGTGTCGAAAGTATTCTGAGTTAACAAGCTCCACCAACTACGGCCTCATTATCACTAAAAATTAGGTGAAGTCGAGATCCAGCGTTATCCAATAACCGATAAAAAATATATGTAAATCTTTTGGTTAAAAAAAGACTTTTATTACGAAATTATAATTAGTTTTGGCTTCATTGAGTTGAGATAATCCCCATTTCCGCCTATAAAATATAGATGAGGAACACGGGAGATAATCATTAATACGTTAGTAAATGTACGAACCAGTGAGGATGAAGTTTGTGCGGAGTTATTGATATACCGTCTTTAATAATGAGATCGAAGATATTTAGATATAAATACATACAGTTTATCGAATAAGACATGAGGCGGCGATACGTTGCGTAACTCACATAATTTAGCTACATACAGCACCTCGAACGGGAACACTGGACGTGAACTAATCTGTGCACACTACTACTTGGTGAGGAAAAAAAATGAAACTTATCTTTATATTATGTTTAAATTAAAAGAATAAATACGAACGGTAAAAGCACCATTATAACTCTTTGTGTTGGGATTGTATTATTGTTTCATTAAGAGCTCTGTCCCCGATTGTACCTATTGACATTAAATGTTTTGTTGTCCTAGAAGCTTTTAAAGGTATAATGTTACTCGAATAATGGATGGATAAAATGTTTCTATATTAAAAGGTTTCTCTACTTTTAAGATGTTGTAGAGTTGCCGAAGTTTATCGATTTTTAACTTGCGCCAATGCCGTATCCTATTAAATGAGCAGATTTTTTTTAATAATCACGTATAACTTTTTAACCGTCACTAGCAAAACTTAAAAAGCACTTCCAACCCTATCTCCGAAATAGACAAGAAACATTGATTTTAAACCATAAATTTCGTCGAATTTTATTTTGTTTTCAGTGTCTTTTTTCAAGACCAACGTTAACTTACATAACAGTTCTACGTAGTGGCCTTACAGAAAATACTAGAAACTTTAATTAATCAAGAAAGGAATACCTGTTATTTGACATCAAACATTGCGACATTGTAAAGCAAACAAAACCAAATTAAATAAGCGTTGCAGTAGCCTTCTAGAATTTTTATTGCTTACACGTCTTGTTATTTTGCGGTATGTACTATTTTATTTATGTTCGTTGACACTGTAGGAGGAAAGGTATATATTTCTATACTTTTTAAATAATCGTCTTTACAATAAATTCGAATAATTAATAAAAAATATTACCAACATAATACCAAAGAATGTTCAAAATATCCCCTGGCTTCACTATGAAATACACTTTATTTCACTTTGTGAACACTACACTAATGTTTCGTCATAACAATATAGTAATTTATGTATATTTCAGGGGCTCTACTGCAAACGAGGTGTTGTAATGTATATTGCATATCAAAATTCTCGTTTGCGCTGCAGTATCGTAGTATTAATGTTTCGCGACCGGTATATTTAATATAAGACCAAAGTTCTGTTAAACTTGATATTTAATATTTAAATTAATATTAGCTTCAAGTGGTATATTTAACAAATTTTTATTACGTGGGTGTTTTCAAGAGACGTGTGAATAGGCTAATACTAGACTAGGGCGCTCCAATATCACAGCTCAAATCTTAAATTAACATCACGTATATTGTGGTCAAGCACTGACCAATACATAATAAAAAAAAATCCCTTAAGCTTCCTACTGTATATTATTAATTGTTGCACTTTCTCTAGATATAGTAACATTCTCTAGATATAAAGTTATTAATAATAAACATCACATGTTATGAAATTTAAAATAACATGACACATGTCATTTAGAATAACACACTACAGACAAAATTTTAAAAGACCGTCATAGATGAGAATCTTTTATGATTGTAGTATTGAAGTGAAATAATAACACGACAGTATATTTTATCCTATCGTGTGATGTTAATAATCTTCAGAATTACTAGTGCATCTAATTACAGTAGATAATTATGAGCAGAGTAGATATTACTAGACAAACATAGCTACAAACATTTCAGCACAAAATATTATTATATAATAAATATATTAAAAAACTCGACAATTTTATAATCCACCCGTAAGTTGTAAAAAATTATGTTACGAATTTAAAGAATGGAATTACCTTTTGTACGTCACTTTGTACTATGGTATGCAGAGAAGTTTAGTAACTCAAGCGCGCTACTGCAAGCCTGCCTAATGTACTGAGGCACACTTACTTTTGTTTAATGGCTATTTTCTCCATTCGCTTTTAAACTATTACCTAACACTATTTTGATTTAGTTATTTTTGGTATAAAAATGTCGAACATTAACTTTTCAACTTCTTAAATGTGTATCAATTGGTCAAGAAGTCGTTTATTTTACAGGTGAATGTAACTAATAAGTTAACTCAAAACTTATGACATTGGATGTGGAAGTAAGCTTAACTTAAAGTACAGTCTTTACATTTTTTACTATGACACGCCACCAACAGTTACATTTTACGAGATTTAATATTTGACCAACTGAATTTGTCAGCGCTATGTAATACCGTATACTTTTTTAACGGTTATGGGCTTTTTATGGTATGGCTAACACTTGGTCTCGACTTCACATGATATTAATTGTCAATGACATTATACATGGTAAAGCGTGTTCGCTCAGAATACATATGGCTCTCACTTTTATGACTGCCGAAACAGAAGAATGCTGTTATGGCGGCTAATTGAAATTGAGGGCCGTAGCTAGCCAGGCGGGTTTGAAAATCCTTGCCACCATCCAGACTCCACAACTCCTGTGGCCCGGGAATCGAACATTAAATAAATTTGTTATTTAACAAGTCTCAGTACAATTTTATCTTAATTTACCACTAAGAAAATTTATGTATCAAATAAAACAATAGCTAATAATATGTTTTATACACACTAAAGATTCATGCATTATAAAGCGAAGACAAAAGTCTGCGCTTTTCATATGTGTGAGTAAATCGTCATTTTCTTTCCCGAGAAATTAGAGCAAAGGTTAATGTAATTTATGCAAGTTACTGTTCTTTAGTTAGTACACCAACTAGTAATTAGCAGTGAGTAATAACATTGTCGCTTAATTAACGCGCTCTGTGATAGCGTTTGCTCGGCATCTAAATTGTATCATTAATTTCATTACCGTTAGACGGATAAATTCAGATTGTTCAGGTTAAATAGATTACTCCTTTAAATAATAAAATATGTTCTTTAATTTTATATTATATTACGTGGTGTATCTGAATTCAAGATTTGAACCTAATAACAATAATATTAAAATCATAAGTTTTAAATATTCGTTAAATTATTTTTTTAGTATTTCATAGCACGAGATAAAACATCATATTTATTATTTACAGAAAATTTCTATGCCAGAATGCAATTATTGTAAATATATCATAAAAAACTTTGGAATACCATAGTGTAATGAAAAAGTATACAACTACAAGTTCTTTTTAGTGGCATTATATTTTTCCTTTAAAATATTTTTGAATATAAAAGAGACTCCTCCAAAAGTCAGCCCGCAATAAAATTTTATATTCTGATAAAAACATTTTTTTTTTCATAATTAACAACCTGAAGTAGAAAATTGATGTTGCGACTATTAAGTAGAAACGGTGAAAATAAGCTTCCTTTACAATTTATATCGGTTGAGAAAATTATTAACTCGAACGCTTCAGTTGACTTTTAGAGAGATTTAAGCAAGAAAATGTGACAGATTTTTGCTAATATTATAATATAATGAGGAATAAATCGTGTGTCTAAAATGGAGAAGAAATGATTTTTTTTCGGCGCATAGGAAGGAAATGTTTCCCTGAAATGGATTATTGATAAACAATTTTTATACAAACAATTTAATCCACATTATGTATCATATATTGCTAACAAAAATTTCCTTCCTTCCTTAAATCACTCTATATGTCAACTGAAGTGATTAAGTGGAATGGTTTAACCAATCGAACTTTTTATAGCTATCTAGTTATATTATACTGGATGCATGAAAAGTATTAATTGTAACGAATTTTTACATCAAAGTTTATTTGTCTAATTGTGTGATTTTGATGGAAAATCTTTGTAAACAGACGAAAATTAAATTCAAAAAAAAAAAAAAGTAAAGTAAAGTAAATGCAGCGCATAAATAAAACAAAGCCTGTTTTCTCTTCGGCATCGAATGCGGGATAGAGTCTCTCGTGCCATGAAAAATGTCTTTTCACGGAATTCATTCATGCAATACTGGTATACAAATTTTGGAGTTTCCAATTTATTTTGGATTGTTTGTTCGAAATATATGTGATAAGCTTTGTACGTAAATGGATATATTACTAGTTGAATATCATAGTATAAAGATATACTATAATATTTTTGGTTTTTGTGATGTAATACATTATGAATATAACTTTTTATTATATAAAAATTGAAATTGATCAAAGAAAAGGAGAAATTGCATTTGATTTAATATAAAAATAATAATCTCTAATTTGTTCATTGGATTAGGAACAACAATTGAATAAAATGTTTCAAACAACATATTAACGCAAAGTGACTACCATTTTTATCTTAAGAACATTAATATCCGAACGATTAAAAGCATAAGGTCATGTTTTACGTACGCATGTATGAAAACAATGGTTTCATTTCAAAATGGAATGGCAATAAAGTAAAAGTTATTGAATCTATTTTATTCATCTCTGACTGAACACTATCCATAGTGCACGCTATACGATATTCGCAAATAAAAACGCAGACGTCACTGACAAATTGGTTGTTTTTTACTTGTTAATAAAAAAACTGATATAGATTCGGACTGTACAGTCTCGTGTTGTGCAGCAAAGTTTTAATACTTTAAGCAAAAGTTTGATTAAAGTTTATTTGTTAATCAATGCTTTATGTGTATATATATAGTTGCTACGTTTTTTTTTTATGTATGCTTTGATTATTGGATCATATTATTTTCTATAAAAAATAATTCTGTCTGTTTCGTTTAACTTTTGTCAGTAGGTAGGAATTGCCGTATTCATTATTATAGTTACGGATTCTTACAACGATTTTAAACTTTCGCGATCTTTACATATTTTAAGTAAATTTTCGGATCTATACCGGGTTCATGGTAATAAGGTACGATATTTATTATTTCTCGATATTTCGATGCTAGATGCATCGGCCATGGCTGCGAAACAGACCGCTTTTTTTGACAATTATCTAAACTTAAATCATGCATTGACTGAAATCTCCGTTACTACAGTTTATGAAATGTTACATAGTTCATTATTGTGCATATCGTACGAACATTACAAATCGCATCAAAACATTTTAAGCTATTAAAATGTTTTGTGTTTTTATGTTTCAGACATTTATGCAAATACGTACACAATAGCACAATTTACGTAAATGTTTTAATCATCTAACTTCTCAAGAAAAGTCCACTCTCGGGTTTTTAATTTTCGACAATTATATAGTTCCCTTTTTTTTTATAATTATCAAAAAAACTTTAACTACTTCGTCTTTATCTATTACTTTGATTAATTTATGTACTTTTTCGTTTTTTATTCTACTTAAAAGAAATTAGCATTTGCACTTTAGCACTTTGGTTCATGTATGTAAAAATATGTAGCAAGAAATATTGTTTTTTCATTTATGTCCTAATAAAGAGGAAACAAATTTTGTAACAATATTTGATAAAATTCTCACATTTGTTTAAAATAATTAGGTACTGCTTTGTTCTAGTAGGTCTTAGAATTTTATTTCGTACATACAACAATACCCTACTCTCATAAATAATCTGTTAGTAAAGAGTTATTACAGTGTCCATTTTATAAAACCAGAAGGGTCTATTGATTTATTTGTGACGCTCCTGGATTCTGTTGCATTTATATCTATATATGCTCTTACTATATCGCGGGGGTGGAAATAGATAGAGAGAAACAATATCCGTCGAAGGGGTTCACTGATTGCTTGGAAAATGATGCAATATTGCATATACAGTTATATCTATTTGTTACAATAACTTTAAAGTCGGTCTGTGAAGGTATGGAAAACAGTGATGACTGATTTTGCATCTCATTCATTTATTTTGATACTATTTATTACTACTTCTATTATTAATTCACATGTTGATTTTCCGTGTAATAATATTATTTATAAAATTACTTTCATGTTAATTGCGTATAATTATTGAAAAGAAAATACTGTCACAAAATATGAGAATGAAACAAAACGTTCTTCTTCGATACACAAAAGTTATTACCTGCTGCGTACACACTTACGTGAATATAAAAGTATAAAGATAACAATGATATTTCCAAGTTTAATTTCCAACACAATAGAGATATGGTTTTTTATGTTTCCATTAGGGTAGCGTAGCCTTACAATGTGTTAGTATCAAATGAAGTGCTTGCGCAGTTGAATTTTTACTCCACGCTGGTCAGGCGGACGTTCAAACTGCGAGGGTTGGGGTAAGATTCGTTTGTTATTCGGGCTAGTATACTTTCTTGTGCATTCGCTGTTGGTACTTTTTATATAGCTTTTTGCACATTTTATAAATCCTTCGTCCACGTAACTTTTAAGTACTTAATAAAAACTTTTATTAATACTTTTACTATTACTAAAAAAAATTACATCTCTGAATAAATGCTGTTTAATAATCTCCTATAGTTATTTTGTGATACTTCTTAAGATGTATGTTTATTCAAATATTTTTTATTAATAGTTCTACTAAAGGATTACGAGCGTTCATATACATATTCGTATCTGCTCCGGTACTTAAACCTGTTTTCAGACATTTATGTCATTCGAAATTCAAATAGCGGTGGAAGTATTTTAATTAGTCTGAGTACTGATGACCTTTGGTATGGTGAAATCCTTGAGTATGGGAAGCGTACAAGTAATCGTAATGGTGTCCAACCAAAAAAGTACTGTCGATGCGGAGGCAGTGGGAAACCGCTAGATAGGAGTAGCGCAGGGTCGATGGACTTAGAGATTCGTAACCAAGCAGCAGATATTATCGATCCAGGAAGATTAGGATGACATTAACATTGGTTTCAATAGAAAAATACTTTGCATGGATGTGTCATTTGTACTGAACGAAAGCGGTCTTCGTTCGTTTTTATTCGAACGTTCAATTTTATTCGAGCTTGTTCTAGTGCCTAACAAAATACATTGCGGTGTTTTACAGGTATAATTTTATATTATTTCACTAAATCTCCTAATTACATGATTTTATTAAGAACTTACGAGAGTAGTTACTATTTTTTAATAAGTAAATTTTAATTAGTAGAATTGTAAGAACTCAGTATATTCAGATGAAAGCAAAAGAAAAATGTACCATAAACCATTGGTTATATTCTTATTTCTTTTTACATGTTTAAAACGAGCTTTTGCTAATTAATAAGGTCCTCTCATTGTTTTCTCTAGCGATACAGACGAGCGTTATATTTTAAAAGAGAATAAAAAGTATTATCATGTTCATTATACACTATTGATTGTGCTTCAGTAATAAATATTTACTTTCCCCACAAAGCTAATAAGAGAAATAACATTAAATGTAGTTAAACAAAATGAAATGTTAGATCGTAAATGTAATTATTGAAAATGGGTTAGATGAATTAATCTGATAGATTCGGTGGCCTAGAAAGTTCTACGGTTAGTAATAATCCAATAGTGAACCGTAACAGACTAAACCAGACGTTACGTGCTCCGAGACTGAAATATTTAACCCGGAAGCTATTTCTTGCTTTAATATTGCTCCATAGCCTACTGCCCAACTTGTTCTCTGGTAGGCGATATTCTCGAAATTTCCATGCATTTTATTGTCTCTGTTGTGAATGTCAAGTATTTGGGTCAAGATAAATTTGAAGTGCATGATAAAAATGATAGGCGTATTATCTCTGGGTATTCTATACGATATTATTTTAATATCGTTTGATGTAGATTTTATATAAAAATAAATACAGTATGATCATAGTAGAATTAGTAATTTACTTATATATAATATTTTTTGATAATAATAAAAGTTATAGAAAACTGCTGCTGCGGTTGGGTTGGGTTCGGAGAAGTTTGCGCTGTTAGTTTTTTTGACGACTATTACAGCTTCATCTGATATTGCGCCAATATTGCTAGAAAGGCCGTTAAGTGACAGTTTTTTTTACAACCAAGGATGCATTCAAGCATACGGCCCGTCTCATAGTGAGCGGCTACCGTAGCCTATGAACGCTTGCAAATACAAGACGCGTCACGAGCGAGTTGCTGACTTCGGAGAAACCTTATCACGTACTTTTTAAAGAATCCCATACTCTAGCTACTTGTGTCAACCTCAGCAAGATGATTCCATGGCCTAAGGATTCTATATGTAATAGTTCAGTACATATGGTGGAAATATTTAAATTTTTTGGTAAATTATTCACGTTGAAAAAGGTGAAAATTTTCTTAGTGCTATTTGACGTTTAACTTCAATGTTGAATATTGAAGCGTCTTGTGTTTAACTTCGTAAACTCCTCAAAGTGTGGAAACTTTAAACAAAGCTGTAGTGCCGTCTGAACTTCATAGATTATTTAATTTATGTATACGATAAATGTATATACAAGTTAAAAGTTATTTTTATTTTTTTAACACGAAATACATAACGAATATATACGTCTCCTCATAAATTGATATAGCGAATGGCAAAATTGATGGACCCATTTTTGAAATAGGAATGTACTTCTAATTTAATCGTAAAATTCATTTATACACATCAAACCCATAAGATACCAAAACCTCGATTTCACTGAAGGGGACTGAAAACAATGTCAATCGAAAAGAACAAAATTGACAGTAATTATATATTCTTATAGTGATATTATACGGGCTGCTGTTCAAATTATCAAAAATATAATCGGTCGTAACAAATGGTACGAATACTCTGTTGTATGCCGCAAACCTTTATTTAATAAGATATTTTGATCCGGTCCCTCTTTTATAGCTTTTCCGCAAGTGAAATGAAAATGCTCACAGTAATCCGAATTAAGCTCGGTACCGCGCCGTTTACAAAGGTATAAGGCTTCGGGTAAGACTGAAATTGGAAGCGGTTAGACATATTGCACTTGGCAACGGGCTTCAGATCTGAAATTAATTCATCTTTACCGAATAATGCACGAGTTATAAAACTCTCAGTACAGTAATTACATTCGTAATCTACAGATTGTACTCGGTCTAAAAAGTTGTTCTTAACGAGTGTAAGTAACGCACCTCTCCTGTTTATTATTTCGATTTGAATAGGAGAAAATAAATTTAACAAATTTACCTTATGCATTTTTTTTATAAACTAAATGCCGCAGGCTAGATTCAAGGTAGGTTTTAATAATACAAAATGGAATTGAAAAAGACCTTGAAGTAAAAACTTTGTCTTGTTAGCCCAGATTTAGACAGTTTTTATTTCAAAGGCTATATGGAGGAACAACGAAGGCGAATACGTGCTATTTTTATTCATTTGAAGATCTCTGAAAAATTTCTGGAGTACTTTGTATTCGTTATTCATTAGACTTCCGCCTACATCGTTATAAATATACAATCAGTTCATGGAAATACTGGTTCGGATATGATTTTATCAGAAGAATCAAAGTCATCGACATATGAAATCCATATTACACAAAAAAGGCGAATGTAATGAAGTGCCTGTGTGATTGTGTTTATTTCTTTTAATACATTGAAAACCAGAGAACTAAGGTGACAAATAAAAAAGAACACAGCTTCTGTTTATCACTGGTAGAGGTATTTTTAGTTTTATGTTTTGTAATGATCCTTACTTAGCATGTATGATAAACTTTTCAACTGTAACTGTAAACAAGTCAAGGAAAAGAAAAAACAAATACCATTTATATAATATTTTTTTATCCAATTATTTAATTTATGATTATGCATATAATATAATGCGGAGCACGAGCGTATTTATACTGTGTAATGCAACTTTATTCACAAGAAGACCGGCAAAGGATTGGGAACATTTCGCGGAATGCACTTACACACACCCTGAAATCCGGCAGTAGTGGTGCATCACTTTAGTTTTACTTTATGAGATTATGATATATAGATATATTAAAACATATTAATAAATGAGAATAGCTAACGGTTACTTAGATCAAATGTTGGAACAAAAATAATTTGATATTTATTAAGTATATATATTATTATAA
>DWQX01006795.1:0-10890 GCA_018245475.1 Pharmacophagus antenor | reverse complement strand
CGGATCCGCGAGCCAGCTTCGATAAAGCTGTAATGGTCACTGTGACTAGCAGCATCTACTTCTCCGAATCCAGCAGCTGAAGGCGTCTCTGTTAAGCGCATGATTGTTCTTGATTCAGAGAAAGTAATAAGTACTTTTTATATAAAAGTTAGCAAACGATCGAGCGGTTTATGTGATGAAAAGTGATCACCGTGGCTGATAGACAGAACACTTGGGGTAGTTGCGTTACAAAAACGAGAAGGCTCTTTTCTTAAATGTCTGCAAGTCAGAAATAGCTAAACAAGTCTCGCCTGCAATATTTCTGCTATATTTTGGAATCCCGAGAAAGCATTTACCGATGCATAACGTATGTTATAGACCATTCTGTAATAATTTTAATTTCATGTAAATATATACACAAGACGTGTGTCAACATTGATGGTTTTGTGCCTTTTTTTTTTAAAAAGGACCTCTACGTGTTTTGAAAAGTAAAATCGTTGTAATTTTTCGCAGACGTTTGCCTCATTTCGGCCACTCATTTTCCGCTATTATTTTATTTCTTATTTTCAAAGTAAGGATTACAAAAGTCAAATTGTTTTACGGTCCGTATATTTTAAGTTACAAACAATACCTCTAAAAGCATTATAAAAGGAAAGAAAACTAAAGGTTTCCATGAGAGGGCGAGAGGTGGATATATTAGCTCTCTTCATAAGAAAAATTTTCATATGCGAATTTTATAGACATGTAATACAAAAATTTTATAAGAATTGAAATGTGTGTATATTTGAAAAGATGATAATTATTGAGATGTTTTACGTGATTAACATTTTTCAAAAATTACATGTGGTGATATTTTTAATTAGAAAAACGCTTTAATTATGGTTATGTGTATCATAACTGAGTTATATAGATTACAAGTAAAATATTTGGAAATGATGTGATTTATTTTCATACTTTTTAAGAATTCCAGTATTTTAAAAAATTACGTTTTTTTTAGTTTTCACGATCTAGGGTCGTCCAATTTAATTTTATCTCGTTTTGTAGGCAAATTTAGTTTTCTGTGCTCATTACAAAATTTTATCTCATTTTTATTAGCTCATATATACATTGTGATGATGTAATTTATATTTTTTTATAAGTAGATTAGGCTAATAGGTGAGCGGATTCGAATCGGAGCTGCGTTACTGACTTTAGTCAAAAAGTAGGCCTGCTTTCTTGTAGGTCTCTAAGATGTGTAGATTCCGGAATATCGCTGGCGACAATTGGTTCCACAGGGTAGTTGTGCGTGGTAAAAAATTGCGCTTAAAACGCATAGTAGAAGACTGTCAGTCAACCAGGTAGTGAGGGTAGAATTTGGCGTTGTCGTTTTTTACGGTGGTCGAATACAGCGAATGGAATTAATCCGAACATTTCCTCCGAAAACTCCGCGTGGTAAATCTTATATATAATAAAATACAGAGGACTCCAACGTCTTTGCGCAATGCCGGAGTATCTAGGTGGTAGAACATGGTCGTTGACAATTAGAGGTGTTTTCTGTTGTGTGCGGTCAAATGGAAGAAGCGAGGTGTGTCCGCCCAGCGTTGGTAACAGTATTCCATATGGGAGTCGGACTTGCGTGTTATAAAGAAGCAATCAATAAGCTGGGGAGAAATACTTTCTTATGAAATAATATATTTTGTAATCTAGTGTTGACAAAACTAATCTATACTATACAAGCTATAACTACGAACAGATGTATCATTTTCCATACTGTATCGATCCAGTGAGGGAGTAGCTCCCAAATTAACATCAATATACTACTGAACCTTGTTTTTTATTATTTTAGGGATATGTAGATTCTTTATTTTTTATAGATAAGCTACAAAAATTAATCTTCTGTTTATAAAATACTTTACGTTTTTATCCGTATTGCATACACGTCAATTTTAGATAGCCTTTATAGTTATATGTGAATCACAAAATTGCACAGCATAATTTCACGAGTAAGTTGTTTCTGAAAAGAAATTCGTGCCGGGTGAGGAAAAATTTTTAACCGAATGTAATTTCCGTATTGCAGTGTTGTACAGAAATGTAAAAACTATGTACACGATGAAAGTTCTATGTGAAATTTCCAAGTCATGTTTATCATAATTTATTTGTTATTTGCTTACATTTAATAAAAATGTTTGTAAATAAATCGAACAACAGACGGGAAAATTTATACATTTTTATGAAATTTTGGCAAATAACAAGAGCTTGATTCGGAATGAATGATTTCGATTGTTTAATTTTATTTTTTAATTAATAAAACTGAAATGGAATTACAGTATATTTTACGAAAAATCACTTAAATAATTTTTAATTATTTAAAAATTAAAACTTTTAACCAATAACTATTTCTTTATATGTGTGTTATCACCAAAACTACAATATGTAGCCACTGTCAGTACGAACAACGAATCTTGTAAAATACTTTATTCACTGCCTCGTACAAGAATTTATGTATCTCAGTATGTACTAGTCTGGCCATAAATACTGTTACAAAAAAGCTTGCCTTTTTTCAAGTTTTTAATTAATTTGAATTTGGAACACGTTCATTAATTTTTTATTATTTTTAAAATTGCAATATGGAATAGGGTGTTAAAGTAAATAGGATTGCAGTGATCGCCTTACACAAAGTGGGTATGGAGCCGGTCATATTCCAGACACTTCAAATGTTTGGTATCAGACGTATGTTCGTATATCGTACTATCAACAGATACAATACTTCCTCTGTCGAAGATCAGAAAAGATCGGGGCAGCCGCGTGCTGTTAGAACTACGAATGCTGTTAAAGGCAGAATTCGTCGAAACCCATTAGGAAGCAAAAAAATTATCGCGAGAAATGAAGATTCTCGCTAGGACTTTGTCGCGTATAATAAAACAAGACCTGAAGCCCGGTGCTTATCGTCGATATACAAGATATGCCCTTAATCAATCTTTACAATTAAAAAAAGTGAATCGATCGTAACGCCTTTTGTCGCGATACGTCGGTGAAAGGCACAGAAATATCCTTTTTACGGATTAAAATTTTCCACAATTGAAGAACACTACAATGAGCAAAATATTAGTGTACGCATGGTTCTAAAAAAGCTGCTCAAATGGTCGGAAAAGTACAACAAGGGCATAATCCTGCGACGGTGATGGTGACTACGGCGGTGGTGGGGCGCGTCTTATCAAGAAGTCACAAAACTACATCTTTGTGAAAAATGAATGAAATCTTCAGCCAAAGTGTATCTTGATACACTTAGACTGTAGTTGACACCATTTAGACTTCAAATTATGGACAGTTTTACAGAACATGGCCTACTCTAAATGACACGGCGACATTTGAATCTTAAAAAATCTTTGGAGCAAGCAGTACCGAAATTTCTTTTAGAAACGGCGTGAATCTATAGATTCGTGACCGGACAGATTAAAAGCCAAAGTGGACATTACGAATAGAACAATTTTTTATTTTTTGCTAGCTTTAATAAATACGTAAGTAAAAATTTTAGTAATATTACATTACTTCATAAAAAAAATGCTTTTTTATTTGTAACAGAACTATGGCTGGACGAGGTATGTATGAAGACATATTTAGTTTATTACTTTAACATTAGTTTTACCAGACGAAATGTTCCAAACATTTTATTACAAAACAGGCAAACTAGAATACAATAATGCATAAGATTATTACAGACTCCAAAAAAGAAAATCATGAAAACAATAAAAATCTAATTTTAAAAATAATTTTCTTTTTCCATGAAGCTAGGAGAAGAGCAGGGTTTTCATTTCATAGTAAATTAACATTTTTCTTGGTTTTAGCACCTTTATCGATTTTCCACAGCAATGTACCATTTATTTCTAAGTAAAATTATATAAATTAAACACATGCAAAAAATAAACGCCGTCATAGTATTGATGCAAGATATCATTCAAAACATACCATTAATAATTAAAATTTACGGAAGTAGGCTATTACATTTTTTATATATTTATATAATGTAAAGATTTTCTTTACATTATATGAATATTTTTCAGTTTATTTCTTAAATAATTAAATTTATTATAATTAATAATAATTAGAATAAATAATTTGTATACAAATTAACCACATTATCTTACTAAAGTTAAGAGAGTCAATGATGAAACCATTTTCATATTATACTTCAATATAAACAGTTCTAGCAAGTAGGTCAAAGCTGAAATGGGTGCTTCATTTTCTTACAGTGATAAAATCCGGTTTTCCCTTTGCGGTGATTGAGTAAACTTATGGAATGGAACAAATTCCTTCTGTTCGCTCATGTAGAAATAAAATGTATTGAAATTTGTACTACAAATATTTTTCTACTTTTCTATTACCTTCTGATATGAAGGCTAAGTTGATTCTTATCATATTAGAGTAAATTCAGGATTGATGTCAAATGTAATATAGAAATTGTGAAAAAAGGAATTTATGCATATACTCACATATACTGAAATATAAACATAGGTTTGTAGAGGAGTTAATTCTTCACCTGTTTTGGGCGTGTGGCTGTAAATAAAACGATAATTCGATAAAAAAAAATTACATTGTTCTTCTTTTAATTGCCGAATCTTTTTATTTTGCTTTGCTTATATTGCTGATTTGTTTCAAGTAATTATATTATACTATGTGTTTTAAAGAGTACAAAAATTTTATGACAACACTTTAAAATGTATAGGTATTACAACGTTGGAACTTTTGTAATGAAACATTGGTAAATATTGAATTTTTGACTATTACGCTTTCATTATTTCCCGATCCCATTATGGGTCAAGTAAAAAATATTATGCTAATAAAACACTTCATATTACCTCACATTGGGCTATACTTCTATTTTTATGCTTTCAACCACTTCAAACGATGTTTTCGTTTGGGTTCTGTGTTTGAAAAGAAGAGATTGATCTTGACTTTTATCGCTTGACGGTTTCGCTATTAGCAGATTAAAATTATATGAAATTCTGAAAATAGAGTCGTTGCGTCCTTTTTAAATTATGAGAATTAATTTCAACACCTATTTCGCCTTTGCTAATGTTAAGTAGTAAATTTCAGTCAATTGGTTGTGTGAAGTTCTCCCATGCGACATATCCAACAAATCTACATTACTCACAATAACAATAAGCAAATTTGAAAAAGAAATGCAAAGTTGAGGAATTATAACTTTTGAATACCGCATACAGTGGAGTTCGATTTACAGTTTGGGCATAAAACTATTCGCAACATCAATTAAACAGGCAGCCAGAGCAAAGGAACGTTTGGAGTTCAGGTCCGATCCAATAGTTAATTACGGCGTACGTGAATTTCGATGCAGTTAGCGCCGTTTGTCAATAAAACCATGCTTAAAGCATTGTTATTAATTTGATTTTATTTAGATACGCTCTCATTAATTTAAACAGTCGTATATTCTTACTTAAAAATCCGTCGTTATTATTCTATAAATAGTTAGACTACAAATTATACGTATTAGTATATTGATATTGTTTGAATGTTAAAACAAACATGATAACATCTTAGTAAGAGCATTGAAGGAAATTATTAAATTGATTACTACGTAATAATGCGGTAAAATATAATTAGTTATTTCTTTATAACCCTTAGTTGAAATGTTAAAATATGCAAGTTTTTAACACGCTTTTATTTGTTTTCTTAATTGACAATGCTTATTTTTAAATTCAGTTTCGATCGCGATATACTCTTTTGAGTCACCACCTTTGCGATATATAAAAGAATTTTGTATATTTTTTTGGTACAACCATTATTTCTATAATGATTTCTTAATCTACTAGTAATTAACTACTCTTTCTGTCATGGGAATTAGGTATATTTCTCTTATTCTTCTTCTGATACGAGGCGCCGGTACATATTGTGCTATTGTCTTATGCCTCTAAGCTCATTTAGGTAACGGATCCTCCGAGTCCTTTACCGAGAGGCCAGAGGTAAAAGAGGGACAGGAACGGAATTTTTAAGTGCTAATATAGAAGCATGTTTAAACAATAGAAGTTTCTAAAAGAACATTGATAGTTTGTCAGTTAATACTTTGTTTACTTAAAAAAAGATGTTGTTTTAAAGTAATAAAATTTAGTATAATTTCATTAAGCTCCGTTTGCTAATGACTGACTTTACAATGTTAAAATTGATGATTGGAATAGTTACAATAAATAGTTAGAAAAAAAAAAGATGCTGTTACAATTGTGTAAATATTTTGTAGTGGAATAATGTGTATACACCATAAAGCGGTTTCTAAATAAATTAATTTTATAAAAGAAAATTGCTAAATCTTACTTGTTAAAATTCTACGTAAGATTAAAAGCGTAGAGTTCTCGCAGGACGTATAAAAATTACTACAGAAATCGAATGTAAATGAAAACCGGGTGTTGTCTAGAATATTAAATAGGGTAAGAAACATTCATTTCATTTAATGCTGTACACAAAGTTGGTACTAATAAAATGCGTTTACATTTAAATTATTTTGTCCTTATAACATTTTAGTAAATACCACTAAAATCTATAATATTGTCGATAGCAGACGAGTGCAAAGTGTACGCAGTTGTCATAGGACCGATAAGCTTGAAGTCTTAAGTTTCCGAAGATAGTTGCTATAAGGCTGCTATAGAGGGAAAAGTTCTGCGACTGTTTTTATGACACTTCTGTTGTCCCCATATGTTGCGTAGCCGTAGCGTAGATTAACATTTTTCACTTCTGAATTCTGAGTTATGGAATTAATTTTTAATTTACAGAAATTATAAATTAAATGCATGACACAGCATTAAAACATAATTTCTGTACATAAAAAATTAATTATACGATATTTATCGAACTAGTAAAGAAGAATGGTTTTAAAAACTATACTTAGATATATTAAAATATTTTATTTATTTATATAAAGAATTTTTGTAAATTATTTGAGATAGTCAATCATTCGCTATTTTGTATTTTAATAATTAAAAAAATTATGGAAGTATATGCTTATTTTACTACACTCACGAAACTTTTACTTCTGATTACGAGACGCCACGCGTCTGATCACTAAAACAAATCTTCAAAGAGGTTATTTTTATTACTTTGTTACAGTTTGCCACCAGATGGTAGAGAGAGAGGATATCAATTTTTTACTGTTCATGCGATCTGTACGAATAAATATTAAAATAATAAGAGGACACTTCAACATGAGAAAAATTTGTGCTCTCCATTTTCTAATCTAACCACCTCTCCTCAACACCAGACGGCGTTACAGTACTCGTACATAATGTTCAGTCAGGATGCCGTCGGGTTGGCAGTAGTAATCAAATTCGCCGCATTTGGTATACGTTGCTTATACCAGCAGAATAACACTTTAGTATAGCTCGTGAAGAACTGCCTTTTAAAGAACAAATAACTCAATTTTATAATGAATGGCAAAATCATTATGGCAGCATTCGCTATTACTGTTCGTATAATTTGTTACATTATATTTATAAAAACAACAGGAATGTTAATTAAATTGTTCATAATTATTAGATATATATTAAATTAAGATTGAGATAACTATTAATAGTCTAACTATAAACCAAAATAATTAAGTTTTTCAGGAAATAGAGAAATGATCAACTTCATAAATGGCGCTCCTTAATAACTATAAATGCTAGTTTAAAACATTTGCGAATTATTAATAGGTTACTGTAATATCTGTACTTATTTTTATTACCAATGGTAGTTTCTCCATATGTGTACATTGAATGGATCCGATGCTCACAGTGCCTCCCAAGGAGTACGACGCTAACAATAAGTCCAGTTAAATCGATTTTTATGGCAATAGTTAGTGTGCACAAGCTATTTATTTTTAGAACACAGAAGAATAATAAACACACTATGACAACAACTACTATGATACCAGTTCGCACTTGAAAACCTGTATTGTATGGGGATAGCAAAAACACTCCATTAAATGGTACGTTTTATTTATAGTACTTTGATTTACACTACACTTGGTAGTAATAAGTGAAATCATTTCTATATTTAGTATGTAGAAATCCATATTTTATCCAATAACTCCATAGGCAGATGACAAAAATATATATTATTTTAATATTATGTTTCCTTAATAAAAACAATATATTGATTATATATAACAAATGTAATACCACAACAACAAATATCGCATAATATGCAAATATTGAATAAGTATATCAATTTACTTAACTCGACAAGTAAATTCAGTAAAACAAACATTCCGTATAGATAGTGGGTATACAACTAAGACAAATATTGGGAGTCATACTGAATCATGTATTAATAATTAACTAGAATGGCTTATGAAACTAACTTTATGGGTGGTATAGAATTATTTATAGATTGTATTTGAACGATTCATTTTTCGTTTCTTGGAGTCATGCCGAAATAGTGTTCATACATTTAAATAATATAAACAAACAAGAGTAGCTCTATCCTAAGGTTGTGTAAGAAATTTCAGCTATACTTCATTTGTAGTATCAAGATTCAAAGCGATCGCTCTAAAATGGTTCTCTTTATGGCGGAGAGACTTGGTAACCGTGGTCTGGTCACCGACGGTGAAGCGGAGAGGAAAAGGCGAGCTTCCCCAAGGCGTGTGCCGAGGGGCTGCGAGGGCAGCGTGCATTTCGCCACCCTTGCGGCCGTGGTGGAGTCGCGGAGGGAGAAGAGTGTCGGTGTTATGTTGCCGCTCTCCCTATCCTCCGCGACTAAGCGGTGTCGCACCGTAGATATGTCGTCGGTGAGGCAGCGGGAACAGCGTCTAATCCGCTGTCCTTGCGGCCGTGCTGGAGTCACGGAGGGAGAGGAGTGTCGGTTTTACTTTGCCGCTCTCCCTATTCTACGCGACTAAGCGGTGTCGCACTACAGATGCGGCGGCAGTGGGGCTGCGGGGTGAAGGGGTAACCATACCTTCTGTAGCCAAATTACGGTTGGCGCTATCCAAAACCCTAACCCTATTCGCTCTTAGCGCTGTTCTGACCAAATGCTTGAGCGGTGTCTACATATTTGTAGACATAACTCTAGTTATTGGTGTGCTTTTTACTTGTCTTTTTGAGACTTTTTGTCAGTTTTTGACAATTTTGTGTTCGTCTTGGTCTGGTTTTGGACCGTTTGTGTGTATTTTCTATTCTTATAGAATAGCGACCGGTCCTGGCGACCAACAGAGACGTATTACAAGGTTTTGACACATAAAGGACGTATCGGACCTCCAATATGATGGGTATTAGAACCCCCGTCAAAAAAGGCAACGACAGTAGGACATCTACTGGATCGTCGAAAGTGAGGCTGAGTATCGACAAGTGGGAAGCCGCAAAAACGGACCCTACTCCCTCCTCCTCCATGACATAGTGGACAGCGCCGACTGGTGTTAGGAAAGTAGCAACAACAAGATCTCAGCCAGACCAGAAGGCTGCGGTACCGCCCAAAGTCGTCAAAGCGCCATGAAGAACCTGAAGACAGAGACGAAAGCTTCCATCTTCAAAACAGTTGAGCGTTTATACCAGCTTGTTAAGGACGCCGACAGTGAAGCAGGGACCAGTGGTGGTGAAGGGCTAGGGGACAAAGGTTGGGAGAAAAGGAGGATGGGACACAGGGGGAACGATGCCCTTGCAATAAGTGCTGAGTCAAATAAACTGATGACTAGGATAGAGGAGCATGAAAGATTGATTAAGAAGTTAAGAAATAAAATTGAACTATGTAATAATAACATAGAGGAGTTGAGCGAAAGCCTTAGACTACACAAAGAGGCACTAACTTATACTACTACCCCGACGTGTGCAAATGTGGTGGCGTCTAACGTCGGGAAGATGGCTGAGGGGCGTAGCAACCTCCATTCTGTAATGGTGTCAACTGAAACAGGACTAGGCACAGGGGAGGAAGTGTTGGAGAAAGTAAGGAATATAGTGGCCGCAAAGGAAGGGTGGGTTAAAATAGAAAGAGTAAGAAAGGCAAAGGATGGAAAGATCATAATGGGATTCGGGACGATCGAGGAAAGGAATAAGATCAAGGAAAAGTTAGGAAGAAAAGGAATGGGCCTCACCGTTGAGGAGATGAAGAACCGCGAACCGCTCCTGGTTCTAAAGGACGTCCTAGTTGCAAACTCGGACGATGTGCTAAGGGCTCTGAGGAACCAGAACCGGGATGTTTTTCGCGACCTCAACGATGAAAAAGGGGAGAATGTACATAAAATATCGGCGGCGAGCCAGAAACCCACTAGCGTGACACGTTGTCATTAGCACTTCGCCTATTGTATGGCGAATGGTAATGGACAGAGGCTATGTATACATATCGGCCTGCAGCGCATCAGGGCCGAAGATCAGACACCGCTCGTGCAGTGCAGTCGCTGTCTAGGATTCGGCCATGGTAAGGGCTTCTGCACAGAAGCGGTCGATCTATGCAGCCATTGTGGGGAGCCGCATATGAGAACGGAATGTCCCGACGTCATAGCTGGAGTGCCGTTGAAGTGCAAAAATTGCGAGAAGGCGAAAAACTTCGATAGTGAGCTCAACAGTTTCAACCGTGACTGCCCGGTACACCGCAAAAGGGACGAACTGGCACGATCAACGGTGGCGTATTATTAAATGCGTCCCGTTGATCTACCCAAGCAAAACGGAGACCCGAGTGATCCGGCGCCCATTAAGACCGAAGAAGGACAGAACGAGAGCAATAGGCGAAAATCTTTGGTATTGAGGCAAAGGTCTTCTTAGCGCAGCTTAGATGGCAAAGGGAAAAAATGGAAATACTGTTAAGACAGGAAGTAGTTAATAGCAATAAAGTAAATAAACATGCTTACATAATATATGATAATATTAGAGATAAGTATGGAAAAATAGAGTAGTAAACAGTAGTTAATATAGTAAAATTGTAAAAATAAAGAGGAAAATAGATATATATATATATATA
>DWQX01006794.1:0-10890 GCA_018245475.1 Pharmacophagus antenor | reverse complement strand
ATATATATATATGTGTGTGTTTTTCACAAATTTTCGATAATTGTAAGGCACTATGGGGGGTAAGGAAAAGCAATCTATGAAAACTGATATTAAAAGAATGTTCCAATTTTTTAAAGACACCTAAGTGTTTTATATTTTTATCTAGTGTGTGTGTGTAAGTACGCGGCACCGAACCAACCAACAACTGATTTTGATATACTTTTATTTCGTTCCGAGGGCTAGTGTTGTTAATTTAAAAAATCTATTCAGCACTTCTCAGAAAGAAACTAAAAGTCTCTGTTCAAAGTTTTTTTATAATTTTAGTTGTTTCTAACCATTCTAAAGTTAATTTAATGCTCTCTCTATAATAAAATAAATAACGATAGTTAAACAAAAAAATTACAAAATAAACTCAAAAAAGTTCATTCATTAGATTAGCTCTTCGGCTGAATTTGTCTAAATAGAGCTGATCTAATATTCACTTAGTTTCGAAATCTTTCGATCGTAAATAGCGAAATAACACTAACGGAAGCAAGCCGCCGCTTATGCCGACCAGTATAATTTGATTAAACTTATGTGGAAATCATTCGCTGGAAAGTATAATAAATAGTCCAAAGAATCTTAATATCTTGTACCGGCGTCCGCGCTTTCCCATAAACCGCATCGCCACAGAAAAAATCCCCGCCGGTTACGGTCCCATAAAGTACCTATACGGTATGACTCAAACGCAATAAGTCTATTTTAATTACTAGCATCGATATCGGCAGATTCCTGTCTTGCCTACTCGGGAGCCGAGCTCTGTGTGTAGTGATGTAAACGAGCACGTAAAGCAAATTATTATCGACATTTTTATATTACATTGTTTTTTATACAATGAAAATTATAACTTATCGAGTAATTGACAGGGTATAACAGTATAATGTTATTAAGGTATCTTTCAAAATATTTATTATGTAATATTGTAAGTATGTAGCGAATGAAATTTTGTGTTTTATAAGGACCGAAGAATGATGTTTGTGAATTTTTAGTTATCTATTAGACGTTGTCAACAAAGGTTGCTATTCATATATTTAATATTAAGACTAAGTTTACGGGACGCGTCATTTCGACTTAACATATATAAAAAATTTCATTATAATTACGTGTGTCCCAATTTTCGTCTTTTACGGCAACTTTGCTATTATTTATTTTTCTAAAAAAGAAAATATATGGATTGATGTATGAAATTACTATGGACTCGAAAAGGAAACTATGAAACTGTTTCTAAACCCAGTATTAATTTAAAATTTACGAAATCATTGAATTAAAATAGTAATAAAATATAGATGCTTTTAATTACTGCATTACATTGAAATAAAGAATAGGAATACAAAAACGTGGAACTCTTACAGAAAACTTTACTTAGGTGTAGAGCTTTCTAGATTTCGAAGAGAATCAAAATTAATTAGAATGAAATATGCTTTTCCTTTTGGCTAATAATAATGACCTAATTTGAAATTCATTTGCATAAAGTTAAAACGAATAATCGATATCGATGATCCTAATTCAATCATGTTGTCTAACACTATCTAACACAAACAAGGCTCGATAACGAGGTGAAATATTCACAGAGTAACGCAACACAATCAGTATTATAGGCGTCCTTCTCGCACCTACTACTTAAGGCGGTGTCGCAGAGAGAAAGGAAAAAGACGGCACGCGCCTGCGGCATATACAAAGGGGTCGAGCTCTCTTTGATCTTGCCGACGCGCGTGCGTACGTACTGTTTATCAATGTGTGCTTCTATGCAGATGAGTCGCGACTGAGAATTTGATAATTGCAAAGATTTATGTGTGCTTTTCTACAGTCCAATATGCAAATTAATGTCGTGTTATTTAAAAGTGGAATAGAAGAACTAATTGATTGGTTCATTATTTCCCCATACAGATTGTATGATACAATGTTGCAATAGGGTAATAAAAACAACGAAATAAACTCTAATGATTCGTTAATTTGACCTATTTGTAGGTAAATAAAAAATTGCTGTATCTTGGCCATCACATGTATGAAATCCAGTCTTCTGGACGAGCATACTCTTCCATCTAAGGCCTCATTATTCATTGTTACATAACATGTGGTAAGCTATAAAAAAAGATGTAGGCAATTATTATATTCCCGATGGAAATAACTTGTCCATTCGAGGACAAAATATCAGGACCGCGATTTTGAATAATAAATGAATGACCAGAAAGAGAAAATAATGAAAATATTTGTTGGGGATATGTTGAACAGCTTATTGGAAGCTACTTTAGGAACATATTAATCAATATTAATGATATCAATATTTATTAATTAAGGTTATTTAAGGTCATTTAAGGTTTTCAGATTGTATCAATACAGTATTAAGAAATAACAAATAGCGTGTGAATTGAGGGTTAGCATGGAATTAGACATCGCCTTAGTTTTAATATTTATAATATTAAGAAATAGATAGGGGTTATATGCATGTCATTTTTTATATTTATTCTAAGTCTAATATGAGGTAATTTTGTTATCTCTACTACTGTGTATGCAATTAATATATTTAAATTTTGTTACATGCAAAATATTATTCACATAAGGTAACAGTTATGGAATACTGCATTTGAGATGTATATTATTTAAAATTTAAATAAAGCACCAATATATCTCCAAATTCAACTTTTATTGCTTATATATATATTTCTTTCATAATTTTATCGCTCTCGGTGCTCACGAGTTACGGTGGTATTATAAAGTATACTTTACGATCCGAATTATCATATACTGACTATAAATGATTTTTTCGTATGCGTTATAAAAGTTATTTTTCAAATATTTAAAAAAATTATGTGGTTATACACCGTGTGCGATTGAAGATTGAATGGGGATCAATTATTGGTTTAATCTATTGAACGAAACAAAACTCGATTATTATTTAAAATTATTTTATTAATAACAATAAAGTCAATATTGAGCAGTTCATTTGATTTTGAGAAAATGTTTTTTTATTTTTCTTAATTACGCTACTAGGCGGACTTAAAAAAATTGCCAATAGTTTATTTTTACAACGAAGCTACGGGGTGAAAAAATTGTGGGTATTTACGATGCTATTTCTGCCCATCAATCTTTCTACTTTTCTTTACATAGGTAAGCATTGTGGTGTTCGGTACCTAAACCTAATAGGTATTTAGCGACGGAGCTAGAACTTCTAAAATATTGCTCCCTAAGATAGGCCATGGGCGCAATGATCACTTAGCGTCCACATGTGACGCTCGGTCGTTTGTACTTTATAAAAAACTGGGACCTAACTGCAGTTTAGACTGAGTCATCACCATTGACTATTAAAAGCAATAACATTATTAAAACATAGTTAAAATTAGTTTCCATGAAACAGTTCTTACAATAATACATAGGACATTTAAAGTTGTATATTTTATGTGTTGGCGTCACCACGTAGCTTGAAGGCGTGCGCGCTTTGAAGCAATAACCACATCGTCCCTATGTGACTAACCGCGCTTAGAACTGAACTAGAAACAGGTTGGATTAACTGATAACTACTGATAATGTGGCGTAATCCTTTTGTCCTGATACTAGACGTTTGCTTATCCAAAACAAGTTAAAGTCAAAATATTAACCATGGATAGTGTTATATCTATACATGTATTATGTATTACGAGAGTTAACCGATTTAGTGAGACAAGTAAATTATTTGGAAAATAAATTGAAATAAGGACAGTCTTAAAATTGCGATAAATATTTTTTTTATTTACTTCAGAAAGAACTGATAGTGTTATTTTGTAGTCGGGTTTATGTAAACTTAAATGTGCTTTCATTTTTAGCAAAATAAATTAATTACTTTCAACAAACCTATTTGCAAATATTAGAATAGGAAATATTACAGCTTGGCGAGATTACCGTAAAAAAATGCTTCCATCCTTTTGTTTAATCGCCCGTCAAAAGATCGAAACGCAAACTACCCGCGCCTCGGGTGCAAATAGAACGTAATTCTCACGCGAGAAACTAAAAAAAGGAGCAAAGGAAACGAGAAAATTCGAAAGGCCCCGATTTTCCTGTCCATTGTCGTTTCTATTTTTTTTTTCATCTTATTTAGCGCTTTGTCGGCGAGCCCTTTGAAGTCGCTCTCCCTCCCCTTCCCTTAAAGGGGGGGTGTCACAAATTGCGCTACGTCGTATTTTGAAGCGTAAACAGTCGCTACTATTTGTTCATTACTCAATTTTGCACCGTTGAAGTAATTGACAAAGTACGACGTGTGTACTGAGTCAACTGGATAAGTTAATGTCGAATGTAAAGTGATATTACCGGAACTACCTTATAATATATAGTTTATGCTAATGAAATGAACAGTACACAATACTTACATATCAAAAGAATTTTATACTTCTACAAAACGTCTAACTTCTATAAAAAGGTACAGATATCGCCTTTGAATAGTAGCTAACGAACAACAGTTTACGTAGAGGACCAAATCGAGAACATCCAGTTGGGACTTCGTAATCTACGTATATATAGTGTAAACCGGGCACTGTGAGATTTGACAAGTTGAAATGTCAACAACCGCTGACACGGGAGTTGAATCGTTACTGTGTCATCTGTCAGTGGAAAATATCAGCTGTGCTCGCACATACAACTGAGTGCGGACGGTGGTTTTATGTGAATATAGAACGTGACATTTATTTATTTTTTCCTACCATACGTAAAGTAACTGATATAAAGTAGACAAATTTATATAATAAAAATTTTGATTCCATTTTACTGATTTGATTACATTAGTCATGGACTGATAACCTTAAGCAATCTTAGCTCATCTTCGGTGTCGATACTACATATATTATTAATTACGCAATCAGACACAGTTCTTTGCAGATGCTGATATCATTGAGTGTTCGTGGTGACATATCAGTAGTAGTTGGCAAGAGAGTTGTGACTCCCCGAATGTTGCAGCTGTCTATGGGCGAAGGTGATCACTTTCCAACGGGTAAATGGCTTACACGTTTGTCTACTCCTTCTATAAAGAAAATACTTCTGTCATATCGTCCATTATAAGTCCAGTATTAAATATTTTATACAACTATCCACGTGATTAAGAAGTATGAGATTCACCATATATTGAGCGATCACCACAGCCTGTAAACACCAGTTAAAGTGTTGAGAGTTTTCGATACCGTAGAAACCTTTTCATAGGCTCTTTTACCCCAAGTAATTCATATTTCAGGTGATATATGCCAAATCATCATAGTACTAATTTATAGTTCATTTAGTTGTGTCATTAGCACAAATTTATGTTCACCTTCAATAAAAAGTATGTCTTATTAAGATGAAGCATGTGTAAACTATCTGTATGATAGATGGTCATAACTCTTAGTTAATAAAAAAATTCTTACTAATTCATTTATCCTTTACCGTCATTATTATGCCTTCGAGGTACAAGTGGATTGAATTGATTATTCGAAGTGTTATTGGACGTCAATTAATACGTGATAATTCATTTATGCAATCAACATATTAATTACTTTTAATTAATATACGTTTAATTAATCATTATTTTTAATTAAACCTATAGAAAGATTTATATAATGTTTATAATATTATTGAGCAAAACGTTACAAAGATTAGGTTTAGTGTCTAAATGGCAATCCTCCCCAACACTGGATGAAGTGAAGTATCTATTAAAGGTACACTCATAATATTATTATTTAATATCAATTAATATGATCTAAAACATTATTAATATCGATCAACATAAACTAATGATTGGATGTGCGCATGTGTTATTGTATGCGTAATTTTGGTTTGGTATGTTAATATATATATTCTACAATTTTTTTTGTATTCTTTTATATCTACGAGTATTTATTTTACATCAAGTAACCACTCGCCACGAGTCGACGGTGCTATACTTCAGAAGTATGGGTGATGAATAAAGATGAACTAAACTGGGCCTCATTTAGAAAGCGGACCACTTTGGTATATCAATAAATGGTACTAAAACAATATATTAAGAGGCCTAAAATCCAGTTTGAAAATAATGGACCTTAGTTTATCAACATTCGTAATTAGCACATCGAATATCAAGAAGAGCGGAAGCTTATACGATCGAAGCTCAAATGGTGTGATCTTAACCTAAAAATTCCTTGCCTGTTATAAATATCCGAGCTATTGGCGTTTAGTTTTTGTGATGGAACGTTATAAATACAGATAACTGTAACAAACACGTCGTTGAATTTTCAAAAGTTCGAATTTTTTCGAACGCTGAGTGCCTCCGTGGCGCAGTGGTTTACCCACTTGCCTTGTAACGTGGAGGTGCTGGATTCCCAGGACACAGGAGTTACGGAGTCTAGATGGTGGTAGGGTTTCTCAAACTCGCCTGGCTAGCTACCCCCCTTAATGTCAATCTGCCGCCATAACAGCACTGCTGTGTTCCAGTCAGTCATAATAGTGGGAGCCTGATGTATTCTGGGTTAACACGCTTTACCATCTACGCCATCATTGTCTCTTAACATCGGGTGAAATCGAGATCAAGTGTTAGCCGATAATCGATAAAACGAAAACGTGGTTGGTTCATAGGTACGAATTATTTTTCTTTACATTTGTAATTTTTAACGTAAAAAAATTACTTCACAAATTATTCAAAAATATTGCACACTAGGTGCAACTAGTATTATAGCATAGAAAAAATAGTATTAAGTAATTTAGTTAATAAAAAAGTATTTAAATGCTCAAAAGACAATAAAATTACTAATAAAAAGTATTGCCTTATAGCTTATTAATCCGTTAGTGGTATAACCAGCAACGGATACAAGTGTACGTTTTGTAATTAGCCCCCGGATCCACTCCGATCGGCACCCGTTCCAGTGTGCGGCAAATCATAATCCCCACTGTATCCCGCCCACCGTGGATTTGATATAAATGAGATTATTAGAAACGAGCAAAAATATACGGTTACTTGGCATTACTGGTTAGTGTCGCATTTTCATAAATCATAAGACACTCCGGAATTAACTTTTGACATACAGACATCAAAAATGTGCAGCAAAAAATTAATTCAACCATACAGATTTTTACGTTGAAAAATTCTTCGCGACTGTCTGGCTATTAATGTATAGCACAAAGTAAATTTATATATAACACGGTTCGGTAATATTGTAGCTAACAATAGATTTACGGATATTTTCTCGTGGTTTTCTTTTCGATTCTGCGGTCATTTGTTGTATTAAGCAAACGTTATCGGAACAACATATTACAAAAAATCCAAGACTTATTTGAATACAGCTTATTATAGCACGTGGTTGCGTCAAAATGAGGCGAACCGTAAACCTTATGATAAATAAGTATAAACTTCAATTTTTTGTGTGGTTTTTATTGCTATTTTTTACTGTAATTAAAATATTTATGTATTAAATATTAAGAAAATGCATAATTTTTTTATCCCTAATCATGCTGTATTTCTTTTTGTAGTTCCACAAAAAGACAATAATTTTTGCTTAACATTAAATAAATACATAATAACAGAAGCATCCTGATATAAACAAATTAGCAAAAAAATGTGTACATAAAACAATAAATAACAAAAATGAAGCAATAAACATATTTCATTACGGAGCTTAAATATTAAATCATAAATAATCGCTTCTTTTTTAATTACAATTACATTGCAAACAATACTTTCGATAATGTTGGCATTTATGACTTTAAACATTTATGAATAATATGTATTAAAAATTTTATATTTTTTCATAAAAGTTACATATCATTAAAAATTACTAAAACAATATGAACGTTAATGTAAAATTATATAAATGTTTTTGTGGACACTACTAACTTAACAATAGGTATAACGTGAATAATTTACAAGTGTATTCTCACTCTTTGTTTAATTAAAAATTTGGACGATTAAATTTTATGAATCGTCAATTTATTTCAACCCATTTGAGACCGACTGATGATTCCTGCATATTATTTTTGCATACAACGTATGCAACCGGTCGCGAATGAGTTAAGTACAACAAAACCAGAGTTACAAAGAATCATAACAAAAAAATCATATATCAGACGAAGAGTTCATCGTGCCTTTTATAACATAACATATACTGCCACCCCTAGCTATAGTAAACACCGGATGTGGTCGTTGTAAAATATATAAGTTAATAACGCCCCACTGGCCACACCATTACAATGAGCTTACACAGATTGCCAAAGCAATAAAATTAATATCGTAACCCACCTATTTAAAATGCCAAGCTGTTTACCACCAGCAATTCATTCCACTTTAGAAAAAGGCCTCTAAATGGTGCAGGAATGTACCAAGGCTCTAATTTTTATACCCTACTAGAGCTTCACTTAATTTGAAGACTATTATTCTACGGCATAAACTTTTATACAATCATAGCAGACAGATTTACGAAAGTTTCGTATTTTAGTATATTAAATAAGAAGAGGTAACAATTACGTATTTAGGTTCGGGCCCAACTTATTTTTCACTATTGACAACAAGGAGGTTCTTAATACGAGGTAGATACTTTTTCCTACGTACGCACGTCGTAAAATTTTTCGAAAAATTTCTATTCGAATTATGTTTTTTTCTGTTTCAGTTCACGATCATATTCGATTTTATTTTTGGACAATGGGCTCTTAACTATTCGACCCGATAAGAACTTGACACAAGTTTCAATTTTGTTATGCACGAACGGCCGTATGTCTCGCATAGACAATAAATCTAGCGAGCAACTCTTCAAAGAGAAAATTTTAAATATGCATAAAAATGTCAAATGATGAAATTGATGGCACCATACAGCGGTAGCCGAAACGAATTATATATTCAGAAAAGACGTCGAAACGATTTGTAAAAATAAAATGTGAGGACAGCGTCGCCCGGTTATATGTTAGTGCTTAGACAGAAGCCATTTGCAGACCTAATATTTCTAAAAATATATCTTCCTATAAAACTACGATGAGATATATTCGCAGTGAAACATTTATCTCTGTATGCCTAATGTAATGGCGGCCAATTATATACAGACTTAAGTTATTGATATATTTACACGCATTGACCAAAGCTTTTAACAAAATCATCATAAATACCACAAGGATTCATAAAAACTTTCCTAAGAAAAATCAATATAGCAACAAGGCTACATTTTTAGATTTTTAATAAAAGTTTAGCTCGAAAAATCTTGCATGCCTCGTATTTTTATCAGCAATTCTGCCACATGCAAAGTATCATTTGAACATCAGAAAATCAATATCAGCATTAGTTTTTAACAATTTAATACTGCCAAGAATTATAACCGTGGAGTTAAACGTAACGTTACATAAAAGTTATTACTCGTAATTAGTTACTTACATCGTTTGTTATATATTCACCAAAGAAGTTTAATAATAAAATTTTCAAATAATCATCGGAGCGTACAAACAGTAAATGCCGTAAACAAGAGAACCGGAGTCTAAGTTCTTCCATATCCAACGATATTTCTATTCTTTGCGCGTGCGATACATCCTAATGAAATTGTAATTCAATAGCACTTATACGTCCCGTTCATAATTGCCAGCTAACACGAGAAAAAGACAGTGTAAAAAGTAAACATCTGAATGCACGCATCACGCATTATTAAGTGGGGGATAACGCAGCAGGATATGTACATAAAACTTGCAACTGTATTGCCATAAACGGACGGGTACGGTGAGAGTCGGGGAGGGGGAGAGGGGAGGAGGCAAGGGGCCACACACATCCACCTGCGACAACTCAATAAAGCATGCGACACGACACATCCCGCATTTTGCCTCTAAATGAGGCAAATAGTGATGAGCGATAAACTAGAACGCTGCGGGGCAACTTGTTGAAAAAGGTTTTAAATTACTCAACATAAAGATATGCTCTTGTAATGAGTGTATAAATTCAAACGGGAGTCAATATCTGTCATGAAGTAAGGAGCGACCTAATTGATGATACGCTTCTTCATCGTGCATATTATATATGACTCTAAGAGTAAACAGATTTATGGGCTTTAAAATTCACAAATAGTTCAATCTGTCCCAGATTTGATAGCCTCGCCGTAGTCTCATGGCTGTATAATCTTTTCGCTTCATAGTTCGCTTACGAGCTCTTTTATTTATGAAGACGTAATAAAGTTTAAGTGTGAAGTTTTATGAAATTAAACAGTTGATTTTTATCAATAAAAGTAATCTAAGTAACTATCTATTTACGGAAAGTAGATCACGTCAAACTATTCGAGTATTGCAAAGGTTCAATTTAATTGCATAAAAATGTACCTAAATGTAATGTAAGAGAATTACGATGGTTAAACGATGATAATAACCGATATACAGAAATTTTAAAGTGCATTAGCGCACTGTAAATGTATTCAACTTTTGATTACTTACTGGTGTATCACAAGTCACACAAATTAGACCATTTTTATACCTTTCATATTGATGCAATAAAAAGCTAAAATGATCGCGACGTTCCTGTTTCGATCTTGGACTCGTTTAATTTACTAATTGGTCATTATTCTTCCATGTAACGACCCAATTAGACCCAATCAATCCCTGCTATAACGTTTAACGTTGCGGAGGCTTAATATATTATTGATATATGACAGAATGGAAGAATTTACAGCCGCTCAGATTTAATGGGTATAGAAAACTTGATTTTTTCAAGTTGTTAAATGGGAAACAGTATTGATATTGAAATTACTACTGACAAATTACTAAAGTAGGATACTAAAGTAGTTTTAAATTTAGATGGAAACTTTAAACGTAGCCCCATTATAGTATTGCTGCGGGTGGCATTCAGAAATGGATTTAAATATTATTTATGTAATGTTGATCAGCATCGCAATAATCTAATCTAGGGTATATTTTATTTAATGTTGATTGTTAGATAATAAGTCTACT
>DWQX01006793.1:0-10893 GCA_018245475.1 Pharmacophagus antenor | reverse complement strand
ATATATATATATATAATGAATTGTAGCGTTACGGAATAAACGTCAGATTATGAAATGTGTTTGAAATGAGGCGTTCATAATTCGATAAGTCGCGTCGACGTTGTTTCCGAGGATCATAGATGTCACGCTGTCTGGATTAAATAAGATTGTGGTGGGGAAATAATAAATGTTTCCGTTTGCGGAACCATAATTACGTTTACCGCACACGTACGGTATATAAATACCTTCTATTATGCAAATTCTAAAAGAAGCTTTATATTGATCGCAAAACACCTTAACATTGTGAATGAAATTGAAAAATATTGTCTTTAACATTAGCGCAAACTATTTACTTTTTTACTTTGTTTGCTAGCAATGTAAAATTATAGCTATTAGTATAGTTTAAATTAAAATTACAATAAATTCTATAACTAGCACATATCTTCTTTTATTTAAAATTAGAGTTTTGCTTGATATTTACAGTGTTATAAAAATATTATATTATAATATTAAATTTACCCAAGTTTGTTAAGAAGTTCAACACACTCGCACTTTAGGGATCGTACTTACCTGAGCACTAAAATTTGTTTACTCACCTACTTCCCGGCGAAATCTGTTGGATGCAGTTCACAGGCACATGCTCTTTGCGCATCCTAAATTATAAGAGCAATGCAAACAAGTGCTGTTCATTATACTTTACGTGACATCAACAAACTATTTTAACTTTGTGCTATAAATAGTTTAAATAAAAATGAGCAAACTTTCAGATTTTATGATTTATTCATTAATTATTTATATTCTTTCGGTAGCGAAGCACAGTCTTTTCATTACACTCGTGCTGACTTGTGGCGGCGCCGAGAAAATGTTCAGGTTGTATTATTAAGTGCTGATTCGTTTGTGATTATAATAAAAATTGCCATGCCAAAAATTTGATTTTTTTTGGACTGTCATTAAATACAACCGTTATTATAGTTGGAGACACTCGTACTACTATAATCGATGTACTATAATAATTATAATGGCTCGTGTAACATAAATATTTTTGTCGCTAACCGTAGTTTGTGATTTGATTTGATATCCGCTGTAGCTACTAAACAATCTAATACATAAAAGTTTATCAAGTTGAAAAGTATTGTTATTAGAGGGGCTTACCAATTTCGATTGTCACACATGTCTATAAAATGATATAAGAAATAAAAAGTTTTGTATTAGTTTTATCTTTATTAAAAATATAATGTAATTAATTATTAATCAACACTTAAGCAATTTCGTAGATTCTGTAAAATCATACTATTAAAGTATTAACATTTTTATTGTGAAAATGTTCGGTTCCGATACATGAATAAAAATTATTACGTAACCAATACAAAAGCGTTGGTCATACAGTAGCCGCCATGAAGCTATTATTATGAGTTAGCGTGCTTATCTCTGACAGTTTTAATTTCAGTCGCATCCAACTTTCGCGATATCTGATGACGCTACATCATAATGTCGTGTTCATAATTATACAAAATATTTATCGGTTTTATCTATTCCTCATATAAGGAGAACTGAATTTAAAAGTTTCTTCTTATTTAGTAACTGTTTTAATAAGTAAATGATGATTTGATTGTATCAAAATAACATTGATATGTTTTTTTCGACAAAAGTAAGTATTATTAAAACTGATATAGAACATATTTAGTACGCAAAATTTAGAATGTGCGTGCAATTAAATACGAGTATCATGTTGTTGATTTTTTAACGTAAGATTTATCGTAACTAGTACTACAAAAATGCTCTAAAAGAATATTGCGATTGCTTAACCTTAAATGACCGAGAGTTTTAATATCATAGACGAAGTAAACAATACGCAATTTACCTAGTTTTATTACCTCTAGGTTTATACATGATTGCGTACACTACTATGTCGAGATAACAACTTACAGAACACTGTTATAGTTTCCTTTGCGCTTATAAGTATATACCTTTATAAACTTAAATTCTTCTGCCAAAAGATTTTGTATTAAAACATGGTTTATGAATTTGATTGTTGTTTAAATCACGTTTAATAGTTTTCTCTAAAAGTAAATAAAAAGTTACTAAAAGTTTGAAATAAAAATAATTGTGATGTTACATAAAATTGACATTTGGTGTATTTGTATTGTCCAGGTAACGACTAATTATTAAATTTCGTATTAAACTCAAATCCTATACAGATTTTTAACTCATTACAAATAATTATGTTTGTAAGCTATAAGATGTAGCAGGTATATCAAGTTTAAGAATATCATACAATAAAGAAATAACAATATTTGCAGTCTGATTAAATTGTTACTCTTGCAAGGCAGAGTTGTTAGCACGGCACTTGTCTAGCTTCGGGACCTACTGTCTCAACGGTACGCTATAGAAATGGAAAATTACGTTGCAATCCAATTTTCTTATTTGAATATTCTGATTGTTTTAATGGCATAATACCGAATGAGCTACCGAATCATATATAAACAATCTTTTACGAAGAAAATTTATAGTATTTCATATAAGTTATCGATTGACAATAAAAATCAACGAAGAAAGATTGCTACTTTCATTTAAAATTTTATGGTAACTGATTTATTCAAACGATTGCCGGTTTTTATTATGCATTTTATGTATTTGTTTAAAACAAAATTTCCACAGAAGGTAAAAATCATTAATTTCGAATTTGAAAGTAGTAAACATGCTGCATAATTATATGCACGCTATTCAGGTTTTATGATCTGCATTATGTTATGTAAATAAATTTAAATGTCGATTAAATCCGGTATATGATTATGAACTACAAACTGTCATTTGAAATTCAGTTATACTTTCCCCTTGCATTGTTAATAAAATGTTAGAATTCCCGCACGTAAAAGAATTCAAATTGTTTCTGATTGCACTCGCTTTTCTATTTTTTATGTAAGTGAACGTATTCACTTGTTCAGCGGAGCGATCCTTTGCCCGGCGAAACGGCTAGTTGCTCCCTCTTAATTGGGTTCGAATACACGGTCAAAACGCAAAAAATATTCACATATCAAGAGTTCCTTGTAATTGTTTCGGATATGGGCCGTTAAAAGTGATTCACATATATTACTTATACAAATTGTATACTCTTTGTGTTATAAAGAAGTGTGCCCGCGACTTCGCTTGGAAAAATGCAGATTACCTATCTCTATATATAAAATTCTAATGTCTAATTCACTGACTTATTGAAATATATATCAACTCATGTTTAAACTGCATGTATGGTGTCTAGGTATTCACTAAAAAGGGTTTTTGTGGCTTTCAGCCTTAAAATGGGAAATAGTTAAAAACTGATTGGTTCCATACGTTAACTTTCATTCCCCGTAACACCCTTTTCAATTTTTATTTTTGCTACAATGTTTAAATGCCAGTATTTAAAAACTTTTTATAGTTAAGTTTGATGAAAGAAATTAATAAATGTCAGAATATTAATTAATTACACTATTTGAAGATTTATCGATGGATTATTTAACCGCAAATTTATGTATGCAATATTCATTATTTATTTTTGTTCAACAGTATTATAATTCTCTTCATTATGTATTGTTAATCATACATTATTGACTTTTATTAGTAATGAAACCAAAGATTACGAAACTAATAGCTAATGCTTTATAAAAAAAATACTTCACAATTAATGCAAACTTTATGAAAATCTAATATTCAACTGAACCTGGACTTAATATTTATATATTATAACATACAATACATATAAACATATATACATTTAAACATTACAACATATTTATCTATTTATCACGTTTAATGAAAGTTAAAGGTTTAATAATTTTTAAAATATATTTATGGTAACAATAAATATATAACAAATTTTGAAACTTTATATCAATATATTCAAAATATTGCTTCATACGGCGTTAGCTGATATCATGGAATGTATTGTTTATAATATCGTCTATGCTGCATCGCATACGATAATACTGGATGGCTTATTACAAGCTTGTGTGTTCAGGCAAGATTTTGGAGCAATTCATATGATTACGGAAATGCATTGTGATGCTGCAGCTTCTGCGTCCCGCATACATATTGCAACAGTTTTTGTTAGTGTTGCGAACGTGAGCGGCATAGAGAAAAGTATACGGTACGTAATTTATACAAACATTTCAAAAGTGATTCGTAAATTAATAACAATACAAATATCAATCAATGTTTTTCAAAATAAAGAGTTCGAATACCGAATTAAAAGAAGCTAATTTGAAATGTGTAATAACAACATAAGAAGCGATTTATTTAATATATAACTAGCCGCCACTGCGCGTGATCAATTTATTTAATATTAAGATTATTCCCATCCAGTACTGAATTTGTGTCCATCGACTAGGAGAATATAAAGCTTAATTGAAATTTGGACACCCCGTTTCTCACCTTAAGAGCTGGAAATTCAAAAAACCATTTCTAGTCGATACCTACACATCACAAAGAACATGCGCTCCGAAATTGTAAGTCTCTGTAACCAGCGGTTTCAGGCTATGCCTTGATACCTTGATATGTCAGTGAATTAGTAAGGTCTTTTAATTTTTGATGTACAGATCACACACACACTCGAGCACTGTACCGCAGTTTGTTTATTTTTATTACTATTGACAATCAGTTAATTATTATTAAAATAAAAATAAAAAACATTATTTTAAGTCTAACAAATTGCAAAACTCTGTAATTGACTAGAAACTGATAATTGTTATTAATAATCAATGAAGTATTAATTTATAATATAAGAGTCAAAAGTAAAAATAATAAATACAGGAAACTTTTACCACTTACTAATAAGGTTTTCTCGTACTTTGAGGGACGTAGTTTGAAAGTTATTAACAAAAATCAGTAAAATTCTATGAAGACATGATATGTCTGAATATTACGTGGTGGGTGATTGAGTTGGCAATAGACACGGCTTAGCATTTAGAGATGCTATGCCTTTTTGTTACTTTTATTTCGGTTAAAAATATAGGTTATCGACACATGTTCAAGTATCTTTTGCAATAACTTTTTTTATATAAATTATAATAAATATTGCTTTAAGCCGCTTATATATGATCATACGGGCAGTGGGCGATAGGGTCTGCAACGACGTGCGCACTTCCATTATTATGAATTAGTGTCCTTACCAAGCGACCAACAGATTTTAGTTTCAGTTATGTTTATCAAATTTATTTATTAAAATTTGTATTTCAATCAGGCAATATTTACTTTGTGATAGCTGGCCATTCTATTTTCGTGTACTATTGTTATAGTAGCAGGTTTCAGATTACGTTTTCATTGAAAAGATTGACTATTGGAATTTTCTTTCCAAAAAACTTAATTCCTCGTTATTTATTTGTATGCGCTTCTATACTTGGTACCGATTTAAGGCAAGGCAACATGTCATACTGTATTTGTCTTCTTTAATGGAAATAAAAGATGTGGCAGTCTTTATATTTTCTTATTAATGATTTTTGACATAAAAGTAAGACGTATCCCAATGAAATTATTTCAATGAAAAAATTTTAAAAATAAGTATTTATTATTTTATAATTTTTTGTTTCAGGTAAGCGGATAAAAGGAAAATCTATTTACTTAAGCTTTACTAAGCCATCACTGGCTCTTAAATGAACTCAAGTAAGTATTTATTTAAACACTGTAATAAATTAAACTTAAAAGCATAGTTAATTTTGAACACATTAATTGATAATTATATGTAATTAGTTCCATTAAATATAACATTACGTGCATTCTTTTATTACTTTGTACTGGATATGTAGGATTTTAAACAATAAAAACAATAAAGTTAAATCCTACTTAGGTCAATAAAGTAAAATTAATTTAAATTTCTTATAAGATATTTACAAAAATATAAAGATATGCAAATAAATAACTAGGAAGAAAGCTGATTTGTAATCAAAATACTAATATTTAAACATTTTATTGAAAACAAAAACTGAAATCTGTACTAATACCTCTACTCGATTCTAAGGTAGACTGGTAGAGAATGCTATTTTGCATTAAGTCCCCCTTATTTACAAGGTTTAGTGCATTAAAACTATATAGTAAATATGTAGGTAATAATAATGCGGATATATTAAAGAGATTTTTCTCCCATATAAAACTAATTTAATTAAGTTTAATAAACGAAATAATATTTGAAAAACTATACTAAAATTAAGTGTCATCCTCTTTAAGTTACAAAATGTATTGAAAAAAGTGGACGAATATAAAGTATTTCACGATTAAACATTTTAACAAGATATCTAAACATACGTAAAACGAGAGCGAACACTAATAGTAGGAATTGAAAATTATTTGGTTTATTTTATCATAATATATTTTGTCCTTTAATTTGTAAAATAAACTTGAATTAAGCAAAAACCTTTGAACCTTAATATTAATATTTAAACTTTTCACATAACTTTATCACCAATATAAACTTCATCCACCAATCACATGTTTTCTGGGTTACCTTTTGTTTTTATTATCATCATTAATATTATCTACGGATTTTTGTTTTATAGCGTACATTATAATAGAAAATATTTTTTTTTATTGTTCATTGTGAATGTTAGTTTTAAAAATTGTTACAACTGAAGTTAATAATAATATTTTCATAATTAAATAAAAGTTCTAGAATAGTGAACATGAAACAATAATTTTTATCAAAACTTAATTGACTTCAAAATGAAACTGAAAAACAAATACTCCTAACAGAATTAAAATGAATACAAAAAAAAGAGGCAGGTGCAGAATTAATCGTTTTGTTTTTTCCTTTCCATAGACTTGGAATTCTGTTAAAGTTGTTATGGATCTAAATTCGTGTGACCCTATTAAGATTCCAATCTAAAATTTTTGTTGCGTAAATGTGAATATTCACATAATCTCTAGAACGGCAAGAACAGTAATTAATCGAGATTACCTTATTTAAGCAATTTATTATTTTTCATAGTAAGAAAAAAAAACTACCAAACGTTTTCACAATTCCGATAAGTTAGTAAATTTTCACTACAATGAAAATTAAATCTTGTCACTAATGGTATGTTAAAAAAATTGAAACTCGAAAAAATGTATCTAATGTATCTATAATACTTCTAATAAAAAATGGGTATATAGTCACTAGAACGTAGTTTTTTTCACAATTTTTAGGTATAATTAAAGTTGGAAATTTGTTATGGGTTGCAAAATACATTGAAACTTAAAATAATTAGGTATTTAAAAAGTTATTACTGAATTTATTTGATGCAGTATTATATTAACATGCAAGAAAAAACACGCTGTAGTAATTGCTATGTAACCGTTTTCTCTTTTTTTCCACAAATCCTGTATACTAAATATTACCACATAGAATTATAGTACAATCAAAATTATTTCATACCTTTTGCAATCATGTCTAGAATTAAATAAATTTTAATATTTTTCAAAATGAGACTATATGTTGTGGTATTAATTTTTCTGTCTCGTAATAATTTCTTTTTATAACGAAATCTTTTATTATAAAATTTAAAGGTAAAAGTAAAAAATTATGTATATTTGCATAACAAAAGAGCTTAATTTTTTTTAGATTTTATCGAATTTAATTATGTAAAATTTACGCCTATTGTAAGTATTCTTTTAAAAAACAAAACATGACACATGTAGACGACTAAGTAATATTCACCATTTAAAGTAATAGCAAGGGGATTGTTAACATGTGTTCTTGATAAGTTATTCTTAAGATTTGTAGATTGTAAATGCTATAGACATGGTTTAAGCAGCAACTATTTATTATGGTAAGCATCGAGACTACAGCCATTTATCTAAGATACAGTGAGTATATGTAGAACACGAGTTGCATATATTGACTATGGTTTCTCACATTTCGATAAATTCACTGATGGATTTACAATATAGTGCATCAAAATAATCTAAATTTCTTTTAAATTTTTAGTGTAATTTTGTACTTAATTCACTTTATATCTATAAACGTTGTTTTTCAACGGAATTGTTATCTTCAAAGTATATTTTTTTGGCATTGATTTATTTAAACATTATTTAAGAATATCTCGACAAGCAAATCACATTATTAAATATACCTTTTTTGTTACTTTTTTATTTATATTTTAATTATTTCTTCCACATAACCTGAATAATAGCTTATTCAGTCATAGAATATATTATTGACATATTTGAGATTCAAACTTTGAGGTATGGAAACATTTATTAGCGACACGCATGGTTGAACGTCTGATAACCGCAAATGAAGTTAGGTATTTCTCTGAGGTTTCACATTCGCATTAATTTCATTGTTCATGTTTAAGTTTGACTAATTCTCTCCTTTCTATATGCGCATACTACATACTGATGAGCATACAAATAGTCTGATCATCGCTGCACATCGCTTGTTATATATCGCTTATTACTCCTAAATCTACGACTTATTCTCTCATTAGTAGTAATCACGTGCCATTTCTTATTTATTTTTTTAGTGATTATGGGCTTACACTTGATCTCGATTTCACCTAATGCTAACTAACAAGGATGGCGTAGATTGTGAAGCGTGTTCGCCCAGAATACTTCAGGTCCTCACATGTATGATTGCCGGAACACAACAATTATGTTACAGCGGCAGATTAACATTGAGTGTGGTAGCTGACCAGTCAGGTTCGAAATAACCTATGACCGTCCATACTCTTGTGACCCAGGATTCGAACCTGGAACTTTCGCGTTACAAAGCAAGCACTGAACCGCTGCGCTAACTAAATTTATCGTAATTCTTATATATTTTAATAATTTTTTCAAATATTGCAGAATTAAAAATATTATAAAGAATATTGAAAATACTATTACGTATTAAGCAAGCAAGAAACGAAAGCATTATGTATTATATGAAAATTATGAAATACACCAGTAGTCAACTTACTGTCTAAATGCTTTTCAAAGCTTTCTCCCGTAATTATAGGGATGCATTGTACTTAGCCGCTTCAATACGTGCACCGTTTATCGTAATTTGTGGAAATGCTCATGAGAACTGGAGCAAATACAGTTTTTTTTTAATGAATAATAATCTCTTTTTTGTATACAACTTAAAAAATCGGAATTCTGTTATATTCGTACTTTGTATTAAATACAAGATCATCGATTGGTTGTGTTGTTACTACTACGAGTATTACATGGCACTATTTTCCAAGCTTTGTCTGTTATAAAGTAAATGAATTAATGAATTCCTATAAACAGATAATTATATTTGAAATGTAACGTTTGCAATGAAAAATAAGAGATCTTTATTTAAATTTGTTTAAGGAGTTCTTATATAAAAACATCAATTTGAACATTTTAGTCTGTTTTTTATTATAGATTATGGGCTAACACGGCCTCAATTTCACCTGATGCTAAGTGACAATGAGATCTTAGATGATAAAACGTGTTCGCTAGAATATATCTGGTTCTCACATGTATGACTGCCAGAAAACAGCAATGGTGTTGTAGCGGCAGTAGTAGCTAGCCGATAAATTTTGACTGTCTGTTTGTTCCTGATAATCTTTGTAGCTAGACCGATTTTGGCCGTAGCAAGTACTGAATCTGTAATTTTTTGGGTTTCCTTGTAAACTGTAATTAATAATATTAATAATAATTATATACATGAAACAAATATGCAGTGGTGCAATATGGATCGGGTATAAGTTATTAATACTGAATAATTTTAAAAAGTTATTGAAACTTATTTTAATAAAGTAGAATTTAATTACTGACGTTCACCGCATTAATGAAAGCAAAAACAAAATTTTAATTATGACACGTGATTCGACCTATTTCCTGAGTGGCAATAATAATCTACCAGTTAATTACATCTTAATTTATTTTCTTAGTTTTACAAAAATTTACGAGTCTATTAAATTATATATTAGCGGACATAATATACGCTTTACCTTCATATAACCTTTAAATTATTTGGATTGCATTATAAAATTATAGTTTTGTTACAGTTTATAAAGGTATTACATAATATATATAATACAGTTTCTAATAAACTATATATCTATTGTATATATTTTGAAATGGCTTAGAGACAATTTTATGCGGCGTTATATATACCGTTAACATAGTTAAGTAATTTGCTATCATTTCTACGGATTCACTATAGAACTCGGTATATGCCAAAACCTGGCTTACTTTATATATATATTGCTAAAGCATTCGCTTTTGTATACTGACGGACAGTATATAATGGGTTACTGTAAAATGATATACATGTTGATTAAAATAAAGACCTGAGTAATAATACATTCCACTATTGCATAATATTAAATGACCAACCGTCACCTGGCTCCTTCTCTAAGAGTTTTTATTTAATAATAAGTCTAGATAGTATGTGTTTGGTACACATACTCGAGGAGTACTAGACTTTTAATTTCATCGACACATTCGAAATTCTTTTGTTAGGTATCCACTACATATCACAAATAACACGCCCTACAAACTCCATCTCTTTATGACCAATAGTTTAGACAGTGCATTGATATATAGTTCAGTCAATCAGATAGCCAACTAATTACGACTTTGAATTTTATAAGTATAGATAGACTAATTTAACACACCTTGGTGCAAGAGCTTATTTAAGTTACGTAGATTCTGCTTGATAAGTTTTCTACTTCTTATATTTTTTCCGTTAAATATGAAGTACAAAATTTAAGATAAAAATTGCATACTTTGGTCAGTGTACTGAATGTCGTCGACGATGCTGTTAAATATGAATTTATTACATTGCTTCACTGTGACCTTATTTAAACTTTATCGCTCAGTAAGTTATTGTGGAAGAAGTTGATTCATGTTTTCGAAATTTTCCGGGATAGTATTTTAAAAGCTTTCTGCTTATGAACACAACGCTTACGCCTACAATGTGTTTTTTTTGATATTTATAATAAAATATTTATA
>DWQX01006792.1:0-10895 GCA_018245475.1 Pharmacophagus antenor | reverse complement strand
CTACAATAAATATTAAATTATATTATATTTACATATATTTTTTTAATCATAATTAATGGTATTACCAAAATCATATCCTAATATTTTTAACACGAAAAGTAATATGAAAATGGGTAGGCGTCTTATATAAGACGGAAATGTATGAGGTACGCCTCGAGAACATCCTTCTTATGGTTGGTTAATAACAAGGCATCGTATTTTAAACTTCCGCGATTTGTATATTATTGTAATTAATTTTTTTTCTTTACGCAATATAAAGCCGAAAAAATTTAAATGAAAAGGCATCATATGTAATGTTTTTCATTAACTTAACTACACACTCACCAACGGACACTAGGGGCGTGATACGCCAATGTGTCTCGTTACATTTTTTCCTTCTACCTCTATGAAATAAAATATCGGATATTTGACTAGCCCGAAAGCGTGATTTCTCTGAGGAATTGACGACGGTAGTGGAACGTGGATTTTTTTTTAATAAAAAATCTGTCGTTCAAACATATTCGGAGAATGTGCAATTATTTTTTTTTTTTTGGTAGATTATAACAGTGAAGAACGCAACCTAAAGCGAAATACATTTTTTAAAATATCTATTAAACAGGTTTAACATTTTTTAATGTTCTATTTTGAAAGTTGTGCTAAAACACTGACTGGAATTAGTGCGCAATTGTTATTGTATTTCAATTTGAAAGGCGATAAGAGAAATTCAATAAGATGAAGACTAAAATCTTGTCTCATTTTATCGGTTACGGATTAACACGGCTTCGATTTCACCTGATGTTAAGTGACAATGACGCCGTAGACGGTGAGGCGTGTTGGCCCAGAACTCATATATGATCCTCACATGTATGAATGCCGGAACAATAATGCTGTTAAAGCGGCAGATTGTTATTGATGGTGCTAGCCAGACGAGTATGAAAATCCCTACTACCATCCAGACTCCACTACTCTTGTGGCTCGGGAAACGAACCCGGGACCTCCGCGTTACAAGGCGAGCGGGAAAACCTCTGCGCCACTGAGCCAGTCCAAAAGTCTAGTGAGACACGAAACGCAATAATCATAGATAGTAATCTAGGACTTTTGCACTTGATAATGCCCATAACAGTAGTTACTACTATTATGGGAATCATCACGTTTAGTTTCTCTATTCCATGATGTAGGAAATACTCACTGGCATTGAATTCTCTTTTTATTTTTAATATACGTAATTTTAACGCGATAGATTAATAAGAAAACACGCACAATGACTTAACAAAAGAAGAATCTTGAATTCGAGAACGAAAAATAGTCTAAGTAAAGTCTTTTTTATTTTTTTTAATTTATATACGTACAGTAGGTGAATAAAAATTGAGATGAACCTTCCCAAATATTTCTTATCAACTGAGATCCTAACAAAAAATCACATGAGAGTTTTTAATTATTTGACACTAGGTTAAAACTTACGTGGATTTCATTTTAAAAACAGATTTCTTCCTTGATTTAATTAAAAAAAAAAAAAACTCGCTTGTGCATATAATCGAGCGGGCGTGTTGCATGTAGAAAAAACTAATTTAACTTGTTGTTCGAAAGTGGCAACTTGATTACTCGCCTTTTCCACTTTGACGACACGTTACTTTAGTAAAGTCAATAGTGTAGTGCAAAAAAGATGTAACGATAATAAGTTTTAATAAAAATTCCTTTACGACTATGGAATAGAAATTGTAAAAAATATATAGGATAGAAATTAACATTGTATAATTGATCTCTCTTGTTTTCTCACTTACAGGGATGGATTTATAATTTTTTCTAAAATCACGTAATACGTTCGATAGAAAAATATTCAGCAAAATTTAAACCACTTTGTAAATAGCCTTACGACAAAGCAAACAATCGTGAATATATTCAAAATAATTAAAAAGTAATTTTTAACTTTATGAAATGCTACCTTAAAATGACAATTTGCGTTCTTTCTGTATATAGAAAATTTTCGCTTTTCGATTCGCCTATTTTTCATCGCTTCCTATGAACTCCAGCAGGGATAAAGAAATGTAGAAAACTTCAAGCTGCATATTCACAAATAATACAAAGATATTAGGAATCATCATGAAGAAAAAAAAAACTTAAAAGGCTCGAACCGTGAAAGCGATACATCGACAACAGATATACTTGCCTTATATAAATCAAATATATAAATCATTTTGTCACATCCAGCAATTGAAAACAACAAACAAAGCAATTTCCGTGGCCACCATTAGTGTGGCAAATAGCGCAGTATTTTGCTCCTCTCTTCTAAATCAATATCCTGTGGTTGTTAGAAAAAAAATATTTATCCTTCGAAATCCCAATGAATATGCGATGATTTAAAGAATAAAGAAAGCAACGGTGTTATTGTGAAATGTTTTCCGGGTAAAATTTACATCAAATGCGGACAAACAAAGTGATTCCTTTGGACAGGTAATGAACCGTGAATGTTTTTTTTTTGTTTAACTATTTAATTATTTATAATCTATTAATAATTATTTAATTTTAATTACATACTGTTTCCATTCACATTATCTGTATACGCGAATAAGATGTCACAAATCATCATCACCGTACATTTCTACAAGTGGAATGCTGGTGATAATTATGTGTTGCATGTCTAGATTTTCCAGTGTTATCTAGCTTATACTCCAGTCGTTACATCTCACTTATTAGAACAACGCCATTTTGATGTTTATTATAATAATATATTATGAATACAATAGTGTGTCACACAGAAAAGTTGTTACATTTGAAACTTCAGACAGCATTCAATAAAAATTTGTAACTTTTCTATAAATAAATATATACATGCCTTTTCTAATTAGAAATCTACAGCTTGAGCTAATCTGTGCTGGCGGATCTCGGTCATGAGAGTGTTTTAATGTTGACAGCACCAAACATCATCAGAAACAAACGTTTTTTTATCTATTACCGGTTAACACTTGATCTCGTTTTTATTTGATGTTAAATGAAAATGAGACAGTAAACTGTAAAGCGTGTTCGCTCAGAAAACTTTTAGCGCTCAAATATCAACGGTGTTGTGTTGCTGTGTTTCGGCAGTCATACACGTGTATTTTATATTGTACATGTGTAGATCTTCATTCGTCACTCACGTATTATAGTTTTATAGCGGCAGATTGATATTGAAAGTGATAGTTCGCCAGACGGACTAAACTGATGCACAATGCGAAGTCCACCAATCAAGTGGAACAGAGATTAAATTCGGCTCTTCCGTGTAAAAGGCAAGCGATAAACTGTTTCGTTACGGAAGCAGCTAGGTTTGTAGATTTGAAGAGTGACTGATGAATTATATCAGCATTAGCCTGTTATAAACATATTTTAATATAATAAATAGTTTCACCAATCACAACCGAAACAGGTCAGGTGTACCCGCGGAGATAAATAGTTGGTCATTGTTTCTAAAAACCTTTGTCACAACGATTCGGTGCGGTTACGTCTCGCTGGGAAAATTCAGCTAACAAAGCTGCGGCTCCGGACTAAACTCCGAAGTTATAAATACCACAGTTTTACACAAGCACAAGTTTAGATATTTTTTTTTAATTTTTACCATATTGCGATTCGTACTATTGATTCACAGTCCCCGTATGTATTTATATATCCTGTTCAAACTTTAAATTTTTAATAAAATACATTTCATTCTTTATTAATTAAAATTTTTTCGGGTCTATATAGCGTAAATACTCACTAGGTACGATTCCTAATAATAGGAAGTTTGAAATCGTTACATTTGATTCATCCACTCAAATTCAAATACATTTTTTAAAACACACACAGTTCTTTCAAATATAAATTCGTTTATTAAGAAATTGCAGCGATATTTGCTTGTTATTATGACACTGAATATTGGGATTTATATTACGAGTAATTTTAATTATTTAATAAGAATTAACTAAAATGAAAGTTTAATTTGTTGTTATAGAAGTTTAGGTTTTTTTAAGTAATTATTTATTCACAATGGGTTAATATTTAAGACTAACTTCCATGACGTGGCAATGACACGTGGTGCATGCTAGCTCACAATACATTGGAATGTTGACACCAATACTGTAATGGCGGTAGATTGATAATGTAATGTACTACTGTCCAAACGTCATCACATAGGTGGCTCCAAAATTAAACCTTTGTAATAATAATGGTAATGATACTTCTATGATATATAGATCTATATATATATATATATATCCCCTTTTTCTCATTACTGTCCACTTGTTGATAACAATCCGACGATATCAAAGACAATTGATTATTAAGTACCCTTTATATTAGTTATTAATGTACTTCAGAATAACTCTAGTTCAGACGCAAGACTTGGAATTAAATCGAGGACTCCATTCTCGAATATATATATATAATCTTAAGTTTACGATAACGTTTTAATTACATATTTTTAATTATAAATCATTATTATTAACGAAATTATGCGCAAACAGAATATTTATTACATAATAAAAGTTTTAATCATAATCGATATGAATCATCCAATCAACAGAGCTCATAATTCCTTTTGAAATATAAATTGAAAAAAAAAATCTGAACGATAAAGTTCTACGATTTTTTTTCGTTAAAACTAATTTAATTAAATTAGAATACACTACAGTTCTAATGCCGTATTGCTGATCAAAGACTTCGGTTTCAGCTTTAACTCGGCCTCCGACAATAATGCAGTACCTATTCACTGTATAAACCGGCAATCATTGAACGTGGATCTGACTATCCATCAGGATTAACAAATAGACATTACCATCGAATTGATGGGATTGTTATTGGCAACCAGCTTAGTAATTCATCCTCAATACATTCAATAATTTTAATAAACATAAAATCGGTGATGAACTAATTTTATTTGAACAGTCAAAACGTTAAAGACGTATGGAAGAGGATAGAGATAAAGGTAGAGGACAGAGAAATGAAAGATGAACTAGAAATGTACACTGTGGTCACTGACCACACCTGTTAGGGGAACAAATAAAAAAAAAACGTTAAAGATGTACACCCAGGGGGAATGTTTTAAACATTTTGCTGGAAAATAAACGATTCATATAATAGACATTTTATGAGATTAGTAACCTCTTGTCTTCTTAATTAATTGAAAGTATAGATAAATAGTACACATAAGGAAAATGAGTAGATAAAATGCCTTATATAAGATTATAAATTAAAACCCTCTTTACGTTACATGACGAAAGAATAAAAAAGACTTTAATTAATATAGTACTTTAGGTCTAGGATAAAACGATCAATAATACTGTAGCCTTAAACTCATTACATAACCATCACACCAACGAAAAATAGCCTGCTTGGAAATTCTTCCACTCAGCAACACAATACCCAAAAGCACGCCCTTTTTCACGAAATTCTTTTGAGAGAAGTTCAAAGCAATTAGAGCGGCGTCTCATTCCTTATGAATAGCTTAATAGAAATTAAAAAGTATTTATCCGTAAACAAATTCATTTATCAAACTAATAACTCTCGTAATGACAATTCGCAGGTGTTTTTCCTCAGGCAATACTTTAATAGACGTTACAATATTAGAGATACTTTTTTTGTGAACATTTTTCTTATTATCTATACAAATTTTATTGAACCTATATTAATTATTCCATCTTATTAGAAATAATAATGTAATCTAAACTTTGTCTCTGGTAGGAAATCTTTACGCACTGGTCCTAAACCGTTTGCACTTCGTGTGTTTTTTTTACCAGGAAATGCAGCACCTTTGTGACATTATTGCGTTAGAGCCTCTGACTACAAAAGTGAACTTCTGTTTCACTAAAACAGATCACTCACTGTTGGATTTTTAATTAAATTCATTGAACGCAAACTATTCCAGTTTTTCTAACTGCAATGAAAGCATTTGGCGCAATAGCGGCCCCTACGTACTGCAAAGGGTTAAGTATACACGTTCTCCGTCAAAAAATCTTTCATCTGTATTACGTAGGCGACTTTTGTTAAAGTGGACAAACATAATGGCTCCTGTTTTACACAAAGATATTTGTTACAATTCTGCTTTATCAATGTTTTAACTTGAATAATTAATTTCAAGATTAAAAAGTTATAAATTCAACGAAAAGTACGAAAACGGGAACTTAAAAGCTGAGCCAGAAGCTTAAAAAGAGGACACTGAAGTTGAAAATTTTTAAATGGAAATCGCAAAATGAAACTCGTTCTTGAACGCTATATCTCAACGCTATTTTTCAAGATATAAGATTAAAACTGACCATGAAATCTGAAATTAATTTGACAATAAAACGTGAAATTATGTTAAGACGGAATTAAAAATTAATCTTAGTAAGAAACTTTCATGGTTCATCAAATTTTCATGGTTTTCTTCTCGGGTCTGTAACAGTTTTGTGCATTATTTTTCATAAAAAGGTATAAAACAATGTTGTCAGAAGCAATATAATAAAATAAAAAAGTCAAACACATATTAGAATACTTTAATACTTTTTATCTAAGGTTGTTCCGTCAAAATGACGGGTCCCGTAAATCAAGTGTTAATAATAAATGAAAATACGGATCAGGATAACGATGGTTAGTGAAGATTTTTTCTATACATAGGTCGAGCAAATGACTCCACTCCACCTGATGTTAAGTGGAAATACAGTCCAAATGCGAAGATGGCTGGTGCCACAAAAAGTTGTTGCACCCTCAACCTGCGACCCGCAAAGTGCTTCTTTACGCCTCGATGGAGTGTACGAGTATGATGATAGAAATGCATTAGTCTAGATCTACCATAATAGATTTGTGATATAGCAGTTTTCATGAACAAAAATTTATCTGTATTTAAAAAAAAAATGTACATTCAGCAACAATAAGGCAACACTCTTCCAATTCGGCACATAGCTTGGCGTATATCAATTACTACTTTATTCCATTAAAAGTAAGTTAACGTGGGCCCGTTAAAGCGATTCCTTAACTAACTACAAGTTAAATTAGTTTGTACTCACCGCTACTCATTTGCCCACTTGTTAAACACTTACTGTATATTGGAAGAAACAATTTTTTACAAAATCACATTATATTTTGACTAGCACCGTAGGGGCGCAGTGGTTTACGGTTTGTTTTGTGACACGAAAATCACAAGTTTGATTCCTGGGCTACATGAGTAATAGAATCTGTGATAAGGTTTCTTCGAGTCCGCCTTGCTAGCTCCCACACTCAATGACAATTTGTCTCTGTAACAGTAATGCTGTGTTCGGGCAGTTATAAATGTGAGTACCTAGGTGTTCTGGGCGAGCACGTGTCATCATCTGCCGCCTCATTGTCACTTAATATTACGTGTCAATTGAAGTCAAGTGTTAGCTCAAACATAACACAGAATAAAAAAAAATGCATTAGGTAATTGATCATAGTATTTCTATTATGAATTTCCATTGAATGAAAAATTCCTACGGACTCTATTCAATCGGGTTGGATTGAAGCTGTGAAATTGAAATTTTAATGGAATCTATTTATTACATGAAACGACATTCAAAAACAGACCGTCCCTTAAAATTCCCTTTAAAAAAAACCATCAAAGTAATTCGCTAACGACCTCTCTTGCTTTTGATATAAAAGAGATAAAGAAAAATAATTTATACTCTGGCCGAAATTAAATGTTAATTTTGTAACAATTACTAAAGAAATCAACAGTCTTTAGAAATTTTTACGAAATTGATTATAAACGCACGTTATCTTTGATGATCAAGGCAAAATGTTGATATCGGCGAAATCTTAAAGGAAACGCCATTAAACAATCAACAAAAGCAAAAATGTCTCTATCAGTAAGATAATTATTGGCTGTTGACAACGGACACCACTTTTTGTTTAATAAGGTCATTATAATACTATTTCAATTAATATCTTCAATATATAGAAACCAATTTTCCGTACCATTTATTTATTTTTTTGTTAATCAACAATGGCCTAACAATTGACCTTAATAAGCATATGTTAAATGATGACAATGAAGTCGTAAATGGGAAACGAACAGAATATTCTGGCCCCCACGTGTGTGACTGACGGAATACAATGCTAATATGAGGGCAGATTGCCTTCAAGATTGTAGCTAGCTTCATTCGAAAGAACCCAAGTACAAGTTCTCCTGGAACAGCTCCGCTTATTTTAAACAGTTTTAACAACTAACAAAAAAATCTAATTTAATGATTCAAGCGTTACTGACTCATAATATAACAATATATTAAGGTGCTGATTTCCATTTGATAATCATATATTTCATCTAAATTACAAACTCAACACGTTTCACCACTAGACGTTGTATCTTCAGGACATGTTATGTGCATTTAAAAGCACAACGTCGCAAAAATTCTCTCAGCACAACCAAATGCTTAGTTGATTAGGTAATTTTAATAAAAACATTTTTTTTAAACCTAAACTGTTCTAACTAATAAATAAATATCCGGGACATTTATCACACACATTACTCTGACCCCAAGATGGATAGCCAAGCACCTGTATGGGTTATCAGAGATATACAAATATATTTTTGAATAAATACTTAATATTATATGGATAAATAACCAGATAGAACAAACAAATGTTTAACACAAAAATGTTTGTCCTGAGCGGGAATCGAACCTGCGACCCCTGGTGTAAGAGGCAGGGGTTACTACTATTACACCAACGGGCCAGTCAGCCTAATATTAACACGTTCCCTGTCCAGCCGTTTTTTCTCAAGCTATCATTTGTTATTTTGTTTGAAGATTGATATGTAAATTTTTTATTGTTGAAATATATTTAATAGTATCAAATTTAACATAAAATGTATTTTGCAGAGTTTTAAATGAAAACGTCTCCGTGTACCACTTATGGTACACGCGATCGGGTGGTCAAGCTTGATGTGTATCGTAAATGGTATTTATTACTTTTTATTTTTATAGTTGCAACATAAGACTTGAATATAAACTAAAGTATACACACTACTTAAATTTCTAATGTACGTAAGACTATTTTCGAAGTGTTTTGGAAGACGCGATGTGATACTTCAAACTCGTTAAGTTTCACATACGTCTCTGCGTCGTCTCGGGACATCGAGGAACGGTTGCGCTCGTAATGTTTCAAACATTTTAAAAACACGGTACGAAATGTGTTGAGATATTTTAGCACACGCGTCTAGACTTTCGTGATGTTGCAACGAAATACGATAGCGACACGAAATGGTCCGTTATAGACTGTGTTAAAACGTTCCTTTTTATAAGCTTTACAAAAAGGTAGGTATTATAAGTTTAACGCATATGTCTGTTTGACAAACGGATGGCTGGCGATAGGGTTTTTCGAACGCTGCTGGCTAGTACAAAAATATTCTGGCCTAACACGCTTCTCCACCTAAAACCTAATTGTCACTAAATATCAGTTCAAATCAAGGTCAAGTGTTATCCTATAACCGATGAAAGAGAAACTTAACTTCTTATATAACCTATAACCTATATAACCTAAAAACGTAAAGTGCAATGTTGTGTAAATATGTCATCTGTCTCATTTTTATATGCGACCGTCTTATCGCTTAAAATCGCTCAAAAATTCAAATCAAAAGAAGTTTAAAATATTTTACGTAAACCTTGTAACGGTCTAGTCGTAAGCGCTGAAATCCGTTCACTGGGCCGTACTTTAAAGTACCTACTTAACATATTAAAATATTACGCATGCTGCCTTCAAAATTTGTACGGTGGTTTGAGTTCGAAAAGTGTGTTACTGTATCAATGAAAACGTTTTTTAATTTTAAATATTGTTACGTTCAAATGCTTATGTTTTATTTTAAGCTTCATAATGTTTTAGTGGAGTGAATGTTTTCTGTATTGAAAAAAAGAAATATAAATCATGTTATATCATAGTTGATGTTTATTTTTAATGTAATCATTTATAATATCAACAACAGTAGTCAAAACGGACGCTAAAGAAGGCTATAAAAAGATTTAAAACAACATAAGAAAGTTGTATTTAAAAAAAATGCCAAGTTCAGTTAAAATGAAAGTACTAGTAGAACTAGAAAGCACTTGCATTTGTCTTATCGGCAATTAATGTAGATCTATAATGGCGGCGAAACGCAATTTTGACATTTTCTTAGAAAGGTATAGAGAAACATGAATATGTGAAACGTTCCATCAAAATCTAATTTTATCATCATCGTCATCATCATTAGCTTGCGGCACTCCATTACTGGACATAGGCCTCTTCCAAGGAACGACATTTTCCAGGATCTTCAGCTATACCAATCCCGTTACCACCAGCTGCTTTCCGCAAATATAAGTTCAAAACATTTAAGAGAGAATCGGAGAAATAAAAATAGATTCAGCACACATGTTCAAAAGTACATGCATTCGAAGAATTACTAAAGAAACATAAACCAAAACAATCAATCCATCGCTTCTTATTTGAATACATGAAATGTATAAACTAACGTTAGACTTACCGAAACATTTTTATAGTTTTCTTTTCGAATTTGTAGTAATTTTTTTGCATTATTGTATTTTTATTTTAACTGTTTTACAATAAAATGTATAGAGCAATGTTGCCAGGAGCAGTATAAAAAGATAAAAAAGACAAACGCATATTAGTACACGGTACTTTTTATGTAGGATTGGTCCGTGGAAGTGTTGGGTCCGGTAAATCTAGTGTTAATAAACAACAATCCTACCAACCTCTGAACTGACAGCTGTTTTCTATTCATGATCATCATCATTGTCAGCCTGTGTCAGTCCACTGCTGGACAAAGGCCTTCCCCAATTCCTTCCATCTTATGCGGTCCTCTGCTTCCCTCATCCAGCCGCTTCCCGCCGTCCTGACTAAATCTGTTTTCTCTTTTCTATTAACATTTTCTATTAACTGTTATTATATTTAATTGTTTTCTATTAATACTCGTAAATGTTTACCTAACT
>DWQX01006791.1:0-10899 GCA_018245475.1 Pharmacophagus antenor | reverse complement strand
CTTGAGAAAGAATTATATACAATGAGATATTCTAAAAGAAAAGAAGCTTCTGAGAAACGTCAAAAACGTTTCTAAAGCACCGGTACAATGTTTCGGATCTTATAGAAATTTAACACGTGCTCCCAATGAAGCAGCTAGAAGCCAGCTTCGCTCACACGACGATGTGGGCGATAAAACTTAATTTTATATCCCCGCAGCAGCCTTGGTTACTCCGGCAGACGATTCGCAGCGGGCGGCTGTCTTGTTCAGACCCGTAGGGTTGCCACCGCAGGCGGTAGGGTTGTGCTTAACTAACACTTCACTTGGATCGTTGCCCTGAGGCGTTCCGGTAATAAACAAATGGTTCTTGGACAAGAAAACAATTTTGATGCATCGCGGAAAATGAGCCGTCTTTCGTTTTAAATTGTCGTCGTGACGGCTTAAGTGTCTCTGAGATTTTAAATTATTTTAACGAGCTCAAAAACGGGGCCGCGTATTCGATTGTCGTCTAAGCGTAACTTGTAGTGAAATTTTTAAATGTAAGACCGTCGTTCGATCGGCATAATTAAACTCGTAAAACTTAATAAAACATTGCGCTCTGTATCAAGAAGGCACATAGAATCTATTTTCTTTTACTGTTCTTTAAAATACTTTCGATCTGAGAATTTTCTATAGCTCAATAGTAAAGATTTATTTAATTCTAGAACACGACAATTTGTGTTATCGTCAATGATTTATCTATAAAGATAATAAACTTGATTATAAACATATAAATATAAGTTTGTTCCAATACAATCTAAGGTCGATAATGCTGTAGCATCAATAAATGATACAAGTGTTACAGACTAAGGATGTACCCCCAAACTACATCCATATATCGAGTACACCATAAACATCCTAAACTAGACTGCAGCCATCGACATTTGCAATTTATAACCGAGCCCCCGCACTACAATTACGCTTGTCCCTCTACATAAATTTTCTTCCCGCACACTCCACTCTGGACCGCCTTCCCCGTATTTATCGGCATCCCAGTTGCCGTTTTTATTATTTTCAGTGCTGCTTCCATATTCCGCTAGTTCACTTGCCGCATAACTCGCGCACATTTCATTTAGCGGCGTCCGTTTTGCATTTAATGATCTGCACAACGGTTGTTACGGTGTCCACTTCACTTCAATCGCGGCGGCCGTTTCGGAAAGATTTTTTTTTCTTTGCACACGGAAGAAAATGAGTTTTCACTCCGTATGCAAAAGTATCATCTTGCGCTTAAATTGGTGAGCAAGGCTAAATCGGAATGAATTCCCATCAATATGTCGCGTAAATTACTTTTGTTATTGGCCAAAAAATGTATTGTGGCGAACATGTAAAAATAAATATCGCGTGCGGAAATAAAAACCTCTAAAAATTTATAAAGAAAGGACAAGAAGGTTTCAAATAGATTTTTAATTTGAACATCCATAGAGCCATCTTTTGGGTAAAATTAAAGCGATTCAAGCGTTTGCCATTTACCACAAATAGAAAAATGCACGTGATAAATTTGTAACAACGCTCTCTTTCAGGTCAGAGGTTAAATCTCACGATTAACATCCTCGCAAGAGTTTCCGGAAACTATACAGTAAAGAATCGCATATTTTCTAGTACATTTCCAGGCATTTCCAAAATAATGTAATGTCCACAAAATATTAAGTGATTTTACCGAGTTAATTTTATTATTATAGAAAGTTTTAAATAATTTCGAAACCAACAAAAATATTAATATTACGTTTTCTGAGTGCTTTAAATAAAACGTTATGAATAACGCCCACTCAAGTCGTTTCGAGAAATATTTTCAAATTTACGTTATTATAAGCTTCAATACCACAGGAAAGGATCCTGTTAAATTCAAGTGCCATAACTGTAATTGAGTTTTCCACTACATATATGCGATAACGATCCTTTGAATAATTTTACAGAATCTTCAGCTGGTTTAATAGAAAATTAACTGTTACAAAAGCCTGACTTCAGCGACAGAATCTTTCGTCGTCCGAAGACTTCGGACTCAACTTTCCAAAGACCCAATCAAGCATAAAGAGGCGTCATTTCTACAAATTAGATGACCATGCCCCTTTTACAATTACTTACAAAGTACATTTATGTTTATAATTGATTTAACATCGTAGCAGATATGAAATTGTAGAATATAAATCTCTATAAAAACATTAATGCAACATCTAGATTAATTTCCCTAATTTTATTACGGCTTCAACTAAACGACTTATTATTACAGACTGAAGTATTCAATGGCATAAAAAGGTATCGTTTTACATAATTACGAATATAAATAAAACAAATAATTGACATAATATATTATCTTATTAAATATCAACACTATTTGTTAAATGACATTTCCCTAGTTCGACGTGTCGCTCCGTTGAAATTCTAACCTTAAATTACAGTTCAATTAAATAACGAAGGGTACAAGAAGGTCATTAATGTCGAGTGAGTGTACTTAACAATAATTGCTCTCGCCGATAGGTTCCTTTAGAATTTGCAAAAAAAAAATCTTATCATTAATATTAATTTTGAATCACGGTAAGTAACGATTAATATTTTTATTCTTATATTTGCATACAGTCCTGTAACGACCAAATCTTGTTATAATAAGGAAGTTTCGATAACACCAATTGCAAAACACAAAATTTTCATCAGACATTCGAATATCGTCTATTAGAATTGTTAATCATACAGACTTCAACATGTTAATTCTAAAACAAACTTGAAATACGATCACAATAGAACAATTATGAATACGATTTGATGGATTTATTTAAGTTCGTCTGTTAAGGTCCAATCATAGATTATTACTAAGGTCGAAACTAACCTTTACCCCCATAAAGGTCGAAAGTTTTCACAATCTATGATGCAACGTCGGCAATATACCAATCTCCGACAACTACCGCATTACGGTAGACATAAAGTGGAACAGCCCGTGGGCATTCGTTCGCGCGGAAATTTTAAGCAGACGCTGGTGGAAAGCTCGGACAGGCGTCATAACTCACAGTGGTACGTCCGACTAAATCTGGAACGCTTGCTTACGATTTCGGTTTTTGGGTAAGAATAAAGCGAGATGCATTTTCGCCGAAGATCAATCGCACTTCGCCAAAAGACGGACCAGCGGGACATATTTTCGACCGTACGCCATTCGAATTTGAATATTTAAAATTATACAAATCTCACGTTAACGAAGATGAAATGGAAACAAAACGAATTGACAATTTCAAACAGAGCTCGCGCGAATTTCAGGATTAGGCCGTCCTTTTCGTGACGATTTGTTTTATCGGTTACGGGCTAACACTTGGCCACGATTTCACCTGATGTTAATTGATAACGAGGCCGTAGACGGTGAGGCGAGTTCGCCCAGAACACATCTGACCCTCGTCCGTATGACTGCCGGAACACAGCGATGCTGTTACGACGGCAGATTGACATTGAGGGTGGTAGCTAATCAGGCGGGTTTAAAAATTCCTACCGCCATCCAGACACCGACGACATGCGATCAAACCACCGCACGACAGAGTCTAAAATTTGTATAAAGATATTTCTATTTTTTTTCTGGCAGTAAAGTGTACTGAAAAAAAATTAAGGTTCCTTCACAATATTTAAGTTAAAGGTCTCTTGATCGAGCTTTCGAAGAAATCATTGTCCTTAGGACGGACACGACCTTATAACATGTATATAGGATATACCTACTAACGTAATAAATTCGTAATCTCTTGTCATAGATTACTTTTTCGTCAAAGTTTTAAATAAATATATAGTAATTATTAATAAAACTTAAGATCATTTGAGGGCCAATTTGTACTTATACTAGGATAGTACCATATACATAGGACAGTACCTTTAATCTAATCATAAGTGTACCGTCTTGGAGGAATAGAGACGGGGCAATTAAATTATATTTTCAACAAACTTCGCGAACCTAATAATGATAAGTAACACTTATTTGAAAAAAAAAAATACCAGCGCAAAGTTTTCTTTATTTTAAAACTGAATATCCTTTCCTTTGATAATCTCTAGACGAAATTGAAAGACAAATATTTCACGCATTATCGCGTTAAAATCGAAAACGGAAAAACTGGCGTTGCCGGCTGTTAACGTTAAACGCGTTCTTCAGTTGAAAATTCGTTATCTATATCCAAAAGCCAATCAGCTAATGGACATTGCTTTACCTTCTCAATCCGTGAAATTAAAAAAAAAGTAGTTTAAAAAATAAACAGGAACATAGGAACGTGCATAACATTCTTGCTGTGGGAGCGCAGTGCATTCGGGATTCATGCACATTTACAAAAATATTAGAAAATTGTAACTAGAAACGCGAAAGCAATTGCGAAATTCATATCTGTTACATTAACCAAATTATTTTTACCAAAAAACAAAAAAAAAAGTAGAAAATTGGAACGAAAATTTAAATTCAACTAATGCTCTCGCATTTCTGGCCATTCAACATTTAGAATTTAAAAATAAAATGTACAATAAGGTATAGCATTACGTGAAACATAACGCACTTTAACACAGATTAAAAACACTTTAACGCCTGAAGCATTAAAATGGATATTTTCTTAAAAAAAAAAAAACAAAAAACAATTTATCAACTTTCAATCAAAAATGTTCAAATTAAAGATAGATTCTCTTTAGGTTCTTCATTAGATTCGTCAGCATCGTGGAATACGTTATATTTCACGCAACAAAACAACAGTAATACTAATACATTCAGATACAAAGGTTAATTGTTATCAACATTAACAGTTAGTGAAAAACATCCAAACACCGAAAGTGGCAAGAAAAGGTGATATAGAAAGATAAAAAAAAATAAAAAAAAAACAACACGAGGGGACAGAAAAACATCGAGTAGGTATATCTCGTAGAACATTGATGCGCGGATCGCACGAGGCTGCCGCCCGGGTATTTTGGGAGGCTACGGATTCCTCTACACGTTTCCTTTTCATTAAAAAAAAAATCTTTGACACAAACGTCAATTCTCCCTTTTCGTTGCGATTGTTCGCGTGATCTGCACAGGATACTTGGTCAGTTCGTAACTTATTTGAATCGATTTTTTTTTTTTGGAAATAAATTTGATGTGAGACGATTCGATTAATCATTTTGAGTTTACATACGTCCAGAGATTTCATCGTGAAATTATTTAAAATATAACGTTTTAATTATTTATTAATTTGTAAGTTTTTGATTAAATTCCGATTCGTTTTACAAATTTTTTACATTATGTTTTCATTTTTCAATGTTACAATTTTATTTTCGCGTTACCTTACGTTTTGTGCTTGTTTTTTTTTTTAATAATATTCTATATTTTTTATAATAATTATTGTTTTTAATAATATTCTTCGAACGATATTAGATAACGTCGTGAGGACCGGCTGCATGGGACGGACATTTAAAAATAATAATCGATACATCGTCGAGGCGTTCTCCGCACGCCGTTCGAAATTTAAAATGGAAAACAATCTAGAGACACAACATTGGCGAATCCCGTAGTGCTGAACGCCTAGCATTAGGCGCCGGAGCGTGGCGGAAGTGCAGGCATCAAGCGTTTCGAGCCCCCGTCCCGGTTCGAATACGTTTTCAATTAGGATTGTTCCCCCGATGTGCTTTCGCAGCAACATTACGTTGCTGCGTCTTAATTTCAGTCGATACGTAGGCATGCTGTCCCATTGCAGTCGATTCTTTCTTCTCGCTCGCAACCCCACGTTGATTTTGCACGGTGCCGGTTTCTTTGCGTTAAGAAAAATTCATTCCTTTTTTTTTTTATTTAATCAAATCTCAGTTCTTCATTTGATACGAATAGTTTGTTTAATGTGATAACGTAAAGAGTGTCACGACGGAAGATGTTTTTAGTTTAAAATGATATATAATTATTATATTTTTTATTAACAAATATGATGCATGAACTCCTTTATTATAATCGTAATCTCCCATTTCATTGTTAGCGATATAATTTCGATAACGGTATTGCTAGTTATATTAAAATATTATTTTAAACAATGAAATTTGTTTAATATTACCCAGTTCTTACATTATTAATACTTTATTTAAATATTTTTAACGTATAAGAGACCAACTCCATTTGATTCAATTATATTTATAATACAAATCTATCCGGATTTTTTCACCAATATCATGTTTCAGCGATTAGTTCATTGTATAGAGAGTAGTTATTAAATAAATAAATAGATAAGGAAATTGGTATGATCCACTTGAAAATATGCAATCGCCTATTACATAAATCTATGAGAATTTCCACAGATGACAAATGAAATGGATGTACGCTGAAAACTGAAGCGAAAGGCCGTAAAAGTCCACTTAAATTAGTTCTGTAGACGCAATGACTACGGCAAACTGGATGGAACAAAACTTATAACCATAAATCCGATGATATTGTACGTTTGTGACACTTTTAAGACAAATGAAAACGCTCGCAACGATTTAGTTGGGGACGACCTCTGGCGCAATATATTTTTATATTACAATGAATACATAAATGTATCGATAAGTGCAATTGAAAAATACACAGAGAGATTTAATTTCTTCTAACGTCAATACCAAATATCGAGAACTGTTTTTAACCAACCTTCCTTCGATGTAAGATTATTTATTCACTATCTATTTGACTGATTATTTTAAAGTAGCTATAATAAGTAAAAAAAAAAACTAATTTATAAGGATTGTGCGCCTCACCACCTAAAACCACATCGTCACTTAACACCGGATAAGACTACGGTCAAGTATAACCCTACATATAATAAAAAATAAGGATTTTTTTTATCATTTACAAAAAGAAAATAAAACCTACGCATTACGCAGAAAAGAGATTTCGTGACGTTACGAAAAAAAAATTATGATACGAAATACATTAATCTTAATTTACATTAGATATAACGCCTATAACGACCACAGAATATAATTGTTCCTATAAAACAGCTACTGTAAATGTCAAATACGTAACTGTGTAAATGTATTCTATCTATTTAAACGTTATAATGCGAGGATAATATCGAATAATTTAGAAATAAAAGAATTGAACCGTATAATAGAAAGTAGCCCTGTAGTAATGCAATAAGTCATTAAACAGGGGAGGGTTTTATCGTCGGGAAAGGCATAAAAAGGCAGCTAATGTCTCTATTCAACTGCAGATAACTGGAATGGGCGGTACGTTACTCTATGCCGTATTTCGCCTGCAGTTAGCTTCGCGTCTTTGCTTCCCAAACCATATCGATTTACTATCTACCACTTAAACATTCCATTTCGCTAAGTGTCTTATATTAAATCGGAAATACAATTACGCGTACAACTAATTTAGCTTTGACAATGAACGTTTCGTGTCACAGATTATAAATACTAACGCACGCGTTTTCAATTTTATATTTATCTACTGTATACATATATATTAATATTTGTTGTTATAATCTGCTAACACCAAACGAATATAAAAAGATATAATAGGATATAACTAAAATAACATCGTAAAAGGATGATGATTACTAAATAGAAATATTTCTCTCAGTTATAGAGATATTTAGACTGCGAAACTTTTGTTGCAGTGAATTCCCGCAGTGTTTCATCAATTAACATGGCGAAATCTTATTACTAACTACTATGAGTGTATATAAAAATCGGCGGAACACGTGTCTAGAGAATGTTAAATAAATGAAATGGTTAATATTAAATGGTTAAATTACTAAATAATAACAAATAAGTTGTAGAAATGGTGAATTAATTTATTTTTGCTTTTAGATTAATATAAATTTTACAATGCGGTCGAGGAAATATTTATTGTTAATCTAATCTATATTAGCTGCCTATTTAGTATCGGAAATTTTAAAAAGAATGTTTAAAATGTTATGCTTTAAATTTTTTAAACGGTGCGATCGGTGAATTTTTAGGTTATATTTAGTTTCAAAGGTCGATTGGTCGCCTGTTTGTCTTTTATTTTAGTGGACGCATTATCGCCGAGCGAGTAACGCGAAATTGTCCGTATTTTAAGCTTGACTTTGGCAAGTTCAATTCGGAATAACTCTGGACGTTGCGAGCCGTCAGCGGGGCTCGCTTTACTCGCGAGCTTCACAAAGTTTATCGATCTGTTTACAAACTTTCGGCCCGAACAACATTTACGTGTTATCTACATTAGACCGTAACATTTTTATTAACTTATCGGCCATTGTTTTAACGACGGTTATGATTTTATGATTGTAATAACACACGGCCACGTGGTTATTCAATTTTGAATAGTTTTATTATTATTTTTTCTGTACAGTACCTTCGAGACAGCGACGCTTCACGTTCGGCCTACCACATCAGACATCACGTGCGATCCACATCGATCGTACGGCAAAATCGGTACGTCCCGAAAATACCCGGGCGGCGGACGCGGCGTAGGTAAGCGACATTAGCCCACAACATCTGTTAATATGATCATTGTTAATTACATATGGGTTTGTTGTTAATATATTGTAGCCACCTGTCCCGAGGAGGGCGCTTGGAGGTACGTTGCTACGTCGTCCACCATGCAGGCTCGCGGGAGTTCGGGGAGGAACATAATACGCTAGAGGGCGCGCATATCGCGTGCGGGCTACGCGGCGCCCCGCGTCCGACTGTCGCGATCTCTGCACCCTCGCCCCGCGCCGCGCCGCGCCGCGCCCGCGCCACCCCACCGCCGCGCAGGGCTGTGCGCAATGAGCTTTCCCAAGTTTTTCGTGTTACGCATATTCTAAGACGCAAACATTGGGACACACCACACTGCTGTTATATAATAATTATTAATTATTTTTAACTATTAACAATTTACTATGACATCATACATATTTTTCTGAACGACGTAATTATATCTTTCATGTAAGATAATATTTATAGATAATAATTATTATGTCCAATTCAAGTAAAAACAACAAAAATAATGGGATTAAGACCTTGTAACTATATACGTTTTCAAAGATTATATTTAATTAATTTTAAATATAACTGAATTAAAAAGTTAGATATTTGATTTTTTTGAATATTATTTGCAAATTTTTATAAGTGCTTGCGATTTTAGTGTTTAAAATAGTTTAATAAAACCCCGCAAAGGACAGTTGGTATCGAAGGCGTTAGCAATAAAAGTCTCGAAGTTTTCCGCGTCGCCAGCCCTCTATCGCTACGTCGTAATGCATTCGCGGCACTCGCCGCGTCTCGGCGCCACTCGGACCGGATCGGTACGCGCTCGGCCCGCCTCGGCGAGCTCTTTCAAATTCGGAACACAGGCATGACGTATCCCGACATATTCGATTTTCAATCTTACAGTGAAAACTTTAAAATGTAAATTTACTTTACCGACGTAATATACGTTTCGATTGTTGAAACGTAATTGATTTTAGACTTTATTCCTTGAGTTCTAGAGGGAATATTGTATTGATTGGAAAAATTCCGAGTGTCGTATTCGACTTTTGAAATATCCTAATTTATCAGGAGCGCGGTCATGCGTAAATAGCCTTTGCGCGTATTAATTAGAGCTCAATTTCGCGTGTTGGTGTTTTTCAGCTGACGCGCCCGTAAATGTCACGGAAGTTTGCGTATGTGGGGGGCTTAGTTTAGTTGTGTGGGTTGAAAACACATATTAGGCGAGTAGTTCGTAGCGGTTTGGATGTTTTTTTAGCTCCACATATTTTCCTTGTGACCTATCTTTTTAAGGTTCAGTATTAATACACTGTGTATTATATTTTTCCAGTTACCACTGCAGCATCACGATTATATAAAATTGTGTAATGATTTAGAAAATCTTCATAAAAACAATTTAGCTATGTGTTTATTTAAAAATTATTTTACATTAATCGATTAATTATCTATGCATAAAGATAATGAAATAAAAGTATTTATTAAAAGTTATCCGATCATACTTAAGAGCGATCATATAAAAGACTTCAAAAAAAAAACTTTAAGAAATATGTCTTTCATGTAACTTTTGTTCGTCTCAAAGTAACATGTTTGTGGCATAGATAAAAACTAAAATCAGTCGCTTATAATGTTTCTTTTAGGTTTTTTAAGGTTCAGTTTGATTTTAAACATAGATATTATATTTATACGAAATGAACTTTGTGATCTATCCTCATGGGACTACCTTCGGGCCAAGTTCAATGAGCAGGCCACAGGTGCGGTCGAGTCTAGGTCGTGGTGGTGTTTATCAAACCCGCCTGGCTCTACCACTCCTAAGTATCCTGTGACAGCACGCTTCGACATTTACGGCCTCATTGTCACTTAACATCAGGTGAAATTGAGGACAAGTGCGACCGATGAAGATAATGCCGTAAGAGTCGTTAAAAATCATTATTTAAATTATAAATGATATTTATTTCGATTTAAGATTATAGATAAAAATTTCACACTTCATTTAATAAATAAAAGAACGCAGCGTCTGAAATAATAAAAACTAGGTCAAAATCTCTCAACTTGTCCCAAGATGGTGAACTGAATGTTACTACTGGTGGTGTTGACAATAAACAAAAAAAAAACGTATTTATCCCGAAGTTATGTTAACCCTCAACGGGCCGATTAGGCCACGAGAGCGGCATTGTGGTCCCAGTCGCCAGCTCCGGCGCCGCGCGTCCGACGGTTGAAAGAGATTTAAGTTCATCATAACTCTTTTTGTTGTTACATTTTCAGTCATTACTTAATTACTTAATATCCTTCCGTAAGTAATACAGCTTGGAACTTATATGTTTCCAAACCGTTAAGGGTTAAAATACTCAGAACAGGAACACCAGCATAAAAGAGATCAAACACCAAAGAGTCTGTAACATCAATATAATGCTACTTATCAATTACTTTCAGTTTACTAAAGTGCACTTAAATGTAAATAAACTAGTGACCCTTATATTGTTTTGAGTAGTATACTGAAAA
>DWQX01006790.1:0-10899 GCA_018245475.1 Pharmacophagus antenor | reverse complement strand
AGTATATTTTTTATAAATATCTATGTACGTAACGCATAACCTATACTGGTGCTTGGCTACTCATCTCGGGATCGGAGCACTGTGTGTGAAAAATATTTCAGATATTCATGTCCCGGATACTAATTTCTTCTCTAAAGATAATAGCTTTTAGTACTTCGTCGATGCATAAATTCTCAATTCTATAAGTTGAAAGGAAAATTACTGAAGTAAATCTATTAGCATTTGTGTTCGATTTTTTCTTTCATTATTTTTTTTTATCGGTTATGTGCTTACACGTGGTCTGGATTTCACCTGATGTTAAATGACAATGGTGCCGTAGGCGGTAAAGCGTGTTCGCTCAGAATACATCTAGCTCTCATATTTATGACTGCCGGAACACGGTAACTCTTATTGTGGCGGCAGATTAACGTTATTGAAAATAGTCGGTCTTTTATCTGCCTTTTCTTTTTGTTCAGCTTAACAATTTACTTATCAAAAGTGGGACTAGAGTGTTAATTATTGGCGGAGCTGGTGCCTTGGGGCAGGCCCTCATTTCTATTTGCCTGTCCTTGAACAGCACTGTGTACACCACCGTAAGCACTTGGCGTAAGAAACGGGCCCTCCTCAGACTGTTCCCGAAACTCGACGGTAAGTATTACATCATCATCACTAGCTAATAATTTCAACACCAAATTCCATCGTCACCATTTGGATGATTGGAAATATTGCACTATGCGTTTTAACCGCCATTTTTTACCACGCATAACCAGTCTGTGGTATCAATTGTCGCCAGCGGTGTTTCCGGACCGATAAGACTAAGGGCTCTTTCAAGAAAAGAGCTCAATCCTTCCTCAAAGGTCGGCAACGCAATTGCCTCCCCGTATTGCACCTGTCAATGGTGTGATACCGCTTGCTCGTTTGCCTGCTCTCACTAAAAAAAAAAGTAAGCTGCATGGTGTATCTCTAGATTAAATATCCCCATACAACCGGTGTTTTTCGTTATTAGCATCGTTCTCAACTTTCATCAGTTAAACAGTTCACCAATTAATCGATTTAGAAAAATGTCTCTAATTCCTTACGACTGAATACAATTACGTTTCAAACTTTACAGAGAGTAACATAATATGTGGGAGTGGTCTAGAGACGTTATATGAACAAATCGTTTTTAAAACCCTGAACGGGCGTTGCTCATTTGTCATCAGCTGTGCGGATGGAAGACTGCGAAATGTGAGTCATGATGACTTGTCTTTAGTTATAGTTTACTTTTTTTTTTACTCAACGATGAGCGACTACAGGATCCGAAAGATTATCAACTATGTACTAATAATTCGGAACATAACGATTCAGTGCCAGTTAAGATGTTTACATATGACGTTTGTGTTTTCTTTATTAAATAATATTACCAATTAATAAATAATGTTCATCACAGATCACGTTCTACAAAAGTTCCAACTTTCTCGATGTGGACAATGAATGAGCTCATTAAATATTATTTCTCTTGCAGCAAGCAATGAATTGTGTTAATGATACAGGAGTATTTGTGAACGTTTGTGTTTTCTTTATTAAATAATATTACCAATTAATAAATAATGTTCATCACACACCAACTTCTAAAACAGTTCCAACTTTCCGGTTATGAACAATAAAAATTGTTTTTGTTACAGCAAGCAATGAATTGTGTTAATGATATAGGAGTATTTGTGGATGTCAATAAGCACGACATGGAACTTAACAACACTTTTGGTTTTCACTATCTGTATATAAGTCGATCCATCAAAGCGGTGAATTTGTCAAACGTGTTCAATAGTAAATATGCTGAGGACAAAAAGGTACGGTATCACGTGTTTTCAGTGTTATTTCTTTTATAGTCTGTGTAGGCAAACGTCAGTCACAACATTCGGTGAGTCGCAGCTGCGCTGCCGACCTTTATGATGGGGGTAGAATATCTTCTCGAAGGATCTCAAGAGGTATCCGTTCGGTTATACCGCTAGCGACAACTGATTCTACATAGCTAGTTGAAAGTTGCACTTCACACTAGATTTACCGACACATTTTCATGGTTTTCTTTTCGATGCCACAGTAACTTTGTGCATTGTCGTGTTTTTATTTGTCCTGTTTCGCAATCAAATGTATAGAAAAATGTTGCTAGAGGCAGTACAAAAAAAATTCAAACATCAAACGTATCTTAGTATACGGAACTTTTTATCTAGGGTTGATTCGACCGAATGACGGGTCCGGTGAATCTAGTGTTGAAACGCAGTCATCCATGTGGTAGAGATGGGTGGACGGGGTTGTGGACAAGCCTCAGTCAGTTTCCATCGACGACTTTATTATCACTTAACATCACATGCTATCGAGGCCAAGTGTTAGCACATAACCGATAAAAAAAAATTCAGGTTTGTCACCTTAAAAATTCTTCGATATTTCTTAATAAAAATACTCAATTGCTCTTTTTTAGATGTTAAGATGTAAAATTGCCGAAGGTATCGCAGCGGGCGTAGTAAGACCATTGACTGCAATTATATATAGTACCGACGAAGTCTCGAGGGCCTTTAGGCTTTTGTCTGACAGAAAACATATTGGTCGGGTTTTGATAACGATGAATTCGCTTTACCAGTCGCCCATGAGCGTTTCACCCAGGTAATTAGATCATAGATGTATTCATTAAAAGATATATATATATATATAAACTTTGTGTGGAACTAAGTAAGAAGTAAATATGGGAAGGGTAGGCAAACGAGCGAGCAGTTCACCTGATGGAAAGTAATCACCGTGGCCTGTAGACAGCCGCGACACTCGGGGACCAGCAACTGCGGTGCGAACCTTTAAGCAAATTATGGTTCCTTCGATGCTTACTTAAGTATATGAGTTTTATCACTACAATTTTCACATCCCAAAATATAACACGTCTCATATGCTTTGTAAAATTTTTCGCTTTTTATTTGTATTCCACAGATTATGAATTTAATTAATATGCAATAAAATATTTAAGTATTAAATAAGAACGCATTGTCTAAATCGTTTATGTATTCAGATACCCAATAAACATAGCGGTTTATAAGATTTTTTTTGCGTTATTGTTTCAGAGTGATTTGTTCAGAGGAAGTTACTTTTGTAGTCGTTTGCTTAGAGCAGGTATTCAGCCTGGAAATTATTGAGTTATTAATCAAACGTGGCGCTAGAAAATTTATAATCGTATTAAACTCACCCGCGACCACTTATTTGATGTATAAAATGGAGTGAGTAACTAATGGATAAGTAGCCAAGTGAAATATGAAATCGATAGATAGTTAAATTTTTAAAATGTCGCAGGTATTGGCAGAAAATGTACGTAACAGTTAAATTGGTAATTGATAAATGTACAACGGAAAATAATTGTTACGATGTATTGAAACAAGTCGAAGATTTGACATCATTAGACGGAATTATAATAGTACATGGTAAACTAACTGACGAATTTGAAGAAGCGGAAGGAGGGAAGCTTTTAGACGAATATCTTGAAATTGTTTCAACAATTTCCAGCTTCGATTCGGTGTCGAGAATCCTTTGCAAACAACTCAAGTGGGTTTGGTTACTATACTAATATATAAAATAGAGTATTTAATCCATCTGTGTTCTGTAGCTGAAGGCCTTTCGAAGTCTTTAAATGGAATTCCTTTCAATATTTGAGAGCATTGAAAATTTTCTTTTAAATTGAAACGTTAAAATAATGTGCCTTTTCTAAAATTACAAATGAACAAATAATGTCATTTTAAAACCGCTTTGATCACTTTCAGACACTTTGTGGTAGTCAGTGGTTCTTCACAAGGTGTTTATGACGAAAACCTTTATTTGGAAGCTGAAAAATTATGTGAACTGCGCCACAATGAGAATTTGCCAGGACTCGCTTTCAAAACAGATGTTCTGAATAAGGTATATCTTTAAAACAAACAATTCGAATGGGTCTCTTTTTAAATTAAAAAAAAAAATAAGATATTTTAGCTGAAAATCTATAGTAGCTAAAAAATATTATTGAAACGTTGATTTTATAGGATTTAAAATTCCGAGAAATTCTAATTTTTAACCGTAAATTGATAAACAAAATTTCATACAGTTGGAAGAGGTTGAGATAATTGTTTTCCAACATATAATGTCGTATAAACTACTTATGCTATTTCAATCTATATATTGTATTTATAGAATTCAATTCTCATTTGGATAGCATTAACGGTTTTTAATTTGCAGTATCCGAATAATTCAGATCAGAATATCGATGGCAAGAGATTGAAGGAAGCTGTAATTTCTTTAGAAATAAGTATGAAGCTAAATTATTACAACATCCAAGCTGTTACTATCAAGAATGTAAAAGAAGATTCTGTTCCGCATGAGTTGGGTGAAACAGGTATATACGCTTGATATTTTAATATAATGATTTTGTTCACTTGAAAATAATTTCACAAGACAATTAGTTCTATGTAAAGTGTTTAACGTTTGTTTTGCAATAAAGCAATGAAATGAGTAGGATATTTAGAGGAGTCTGCTTCTTGCGATGTAGATCTTATAAGAGTCAACACAGAACTAAAATTCGCTTGCTAATTGAATGATATCCCCCTAATAAAATATATAATTTTTTTCGAATACTTTCTGTTTTAGATGAAATAACACGAAACTCTTTTAAAAACACTAACAACAATGAAATAAACGCTGAAACGAAAAAAATTACTTACAAAAACGAGTCAGTTGGCCAGTGGAGTGATGCAAACACTGGGTAATTATGATAAATTATCTAATTATTTATGTATCATTAAAAAAAAAACAACCTTCTCATACTTTTCAACTCCCAATTAAAAAGAGATGTGTATAAAGTTATAAATTTGAGGCATATATAACGAAAATCTTCTTCCTCTTCTGGTTCAATCTTGATACGTTTATTTAGCCCCTTCTAGCGCGTTCCTGTTACGGTTTGACTGTGCCCAGTAATCCAAACTCGATACGTCGTAATAAATCACTGAATACCGTTTCAGCTTCACCAGCATCTCGGCAAATGGCTTACGAGACGCACGCGCGGTGGGTTTCGGCAATTTCGTTTCGTACATCGAGACCGACGTGCACGAGCTGATAAAGGATCCCATAATTATGATGTCGACGAAAATGTTTACGTATTTTGAGGTAAAAAAAAAATATATATATAGAATTAAACCAATTATTGCATAATTTTAGTAGCAGCTAATTGTATTTATCTTTAATTTTCTTATATCTTTCTTATTACATGTATGTGTGTGTAATGCATTTTTAACAATAAACGTTTCTATATATATCTATATATATGTTATGTCTTTAAATAAAAACACTTAAGATAACTCAGACTGGTTAATACGTAATGGCCGTCTGCTATCGACTAACAATATACGCGCCGGTAGCCAGACATTGTATTTCTACCTACTACAGTGATAAAAAAATACAACTAGAATTATATATGTCGTAATTGTTTATTGTGAAAGAAAGTCAAAATACGATCGTGTTGATACAAGATTACGTTTCATTCTGAAGAAGCAGTCGTTGAGAAGGAAAACGAAAAAATAAATTTAAAATTCCTCCCAAACAGGAGACGTTGGCAAATAATTAAAAATGGAATAGGCTGATGCTTATCTAATTCTGTAATTAAAAAAAAAAAACTAATATTTTAAATTAATTAAGCCGTCAATATATTACGAGTAATGATTTGTGGATTGATTAAATTGAAAAAGATTGTTAATGTGATTAAATTAAAAGCATGTTTCAATTGTCATAATTTTTTTTCTAATTGCCATTAACTAAATAATTATATATACGATGATAATATATAAGTGTGTTGACAGCAATTAGAGGCTTTAATTAGGACCTCTTAAGTCAGTTTGTTAATTTAGTTTTGCAGTATCAGCCTCTGATATTCCTACAATATATCACGCAGAAACTTTATTGTGACATTAAATATCATCAAATTGTGATTGTGAATATTGTTTTAAAGGTTGCTGAGCAATTTAATACAGATAATATATCTTATGTGATTTTTCATCAGAGGTCCATTGAAATGGATCCGGATGCCGCGCATTTGATATTGATACCCGGATTTGAGGGTCACCATAGAATTTTCGAGACGATGTGCGAGTCGATAAAAATTAGAGCTGCAGCTGTGTATCTGAACACAGACATTGACAGCTACAGCATAGAGGAGATGGCGTCTACCATTTTGAAGGTAACGTTTTACTATTATATTATCCCTTTGCGGACGACGACTTTTGTGTTGAGTGATTTATATTATGCAATAAAATCACCTCTAACTTATGAACGATCCTAAAGACATTACATTTCGATAGTTCATCTATCTATGCATCTTTTAAGACTTGGAGAAGGATGATAAGATAGCTATATTCTTACAAAATTTACGCCTCGCGCACGCCACTCGTCCTGCCGCACGAAACGTAGTGGCGACCGCGAGTCGCCTCTCGTCCGCAAAGGGTTAACTTGTGAGGTTTCAAAATTAATGCGGGGGTAGTTGGCTCAAGTTGTATTATCGAGTAAGTGAGAATTGGATTCGGGGGGTAGGTGGCTCAAGTTGGCGCGTAGGAGGGACGGTGACGACACGGTGGGGGTTAGTCGGTTTGTAGCGGCGCTTGGAGTCGGACGTCTGCTTAGTTAAGTGCAGTGACGGAATCTAAATGTATAGTGTATATATCTACATATAAAATGTGTAATCGGTATATATAAGTGCTTACACGTGTTAATGACTATCACATAAGAGTGCTGAAATAAGTTAAGTGTTTGGTAAGTTGAAAGTTCCTTATAAACATGTAATTTATTTTGTTATGCACTGAATAAAAAATAAAACACATTAGTAAATACAACGTTATGTAATCAGGTTGTTAGTTGACAAATTACTTGTAACAGAAGTATCGACATAATACTCTATTTCGGTATAGTTTCTAATAAAGTAAAAGAACAAAGTACCTACATTATATTTGAATAAAATTATGGGGAGAACACATCTTGAAGTCTCTCGAATTGATTAATCAATAATAGGTGGACAAGTAAGACAAAAAAAAATTCTTAATCAGTAAATATTTTTAATTTTGGATAGATAGACTTTTTGCATTCATCACGGTGAAAATTTACCAATTTGAAAACATAATAGCTGTATGTAACACACAGGTAATGGGTAATTGAAAATTGTAAGCCTGGTGAGGAAGTATAAATATTTGGTTTTCTTATAGCTTATATATATAGTTCATGAAACACGGAGCAAGTAGACAATTTGGTTTCATGATAATAATAATATACGTTATTGTATACCAAAAGAAAAAGTTACAAAACAATTAAGAAAAATAAATAAACCGTGGGCGGTCTTTGATGTGAAAGCAATCTCTTCCCGACAACCTATTAAAACGAAAAAAGAGTAATAAAAATATAGAGAAAGAAATAGTGGTGCGTTTCGTTATTGCAAAACATAATAGAAAAAGTATTTGATAATGACAGCAAGGTTTACTTCAAGATGATCTCGCTCTAAGTAGTTTTTTTTTAATAAATTTCCGATTTACAGATGCGAGTTCTTTTAACGAACATATGAATAATTAAAGAAACATTACAAATTGTTTAAGTAACTTAATCAATTGATTGAATGTGTTTCAGTATTTGGATAAGAAACTAAATCATAGTAACAAATTTTATCTACTGGGTTATTCGTTTGGTGTCAATTTGGCTTTGGAATTAGCGGCGCTACTAGAGAAAAGAGGTAATTTTATTTCGATTGTGGTTTTTTATTAGTAGCGGCGTGTGTTTAGCTACATAGGTTCGAAAAGCTAGAACTACTAAGGCCTATGGTAAGTTTGTGAATATTTGAAATATTTACCATGTGTATGTATAGTCTGTGTATTAGAAATGTATTCTGATCAAAGTTACAATGCTCTAGGATAGAAGGGTAGGAACAATTAGCCAATAGGCGAGACGTACGAGTATCGTTTTCGTATATCACGACATTTTCGTGCACTGTGATTGGATATTCGCGATGTCACAGGAAACTAGCACTAAGTCCCAAACATTATTAATATTATATAGTGATTAATCACGACTTCTATGTACAAAAACTCTTATATATTATATTTTATATAAAGTCCTCGGAGAGTAAATTCGGAAAAAAGCATCATTTATCCGTCATACTTCGTTTGACCTTTGTTTATTTATTTATTTATTCAAAGCTTTAATGCACTAATGTGTACATAAGGTGTGCTTAATGCCTAATGGCATTCTCTGCCAGTCTACCTTTGGGTTCAGCAGAGATGAATATGGGGTGCGTAAAAAGAATAATAGAGAATAAAAAGATAAAATAATAATAATATTAATAAAGATGTGAGAGAGAGAGAGAGGGAGGTAATAGACATATAAATGAGACGAAATTTTAAATGTCCTAGCATAATAATAATAATAGTCCATAAAAAAAAATACTAAAAGAAAAAAAGAAAGGAAGGGACGAAAAGGTGATAATGAAAAGATAGGTTATTCTATTAAAGAATAGTCTCAAAGCATACTTTTAAACGATGGCTTAGTCACAGCTTCCCTTACCATTGCCGGTAGTCCGTTCCGTAGCCTAACAGAAGAAGATGTAAAGGAATTGTAGAGTAAAAGTGCTACGCTATATATCTGACATGTATAAATTCGTAGATACCATATGTACTGTCGTTACATTTGCCAACAGGTCACGAAGGTGTTGTATTCTGCTTAGACAGCAGTCCAGATGCGCTACGGATCCAAATGGAGGCGAACATCGGTGAATTGACAAACGCGAATCTACAGAACACCGTGCTCGCGCATACCTTTCGTCTCATCACGGGCTCCGAATGCTCAGAATTCATGCGGACGCTGTCAACAACCGATGGCTGGTATAAGAAAATCGATCTTTTCATCGAACGCGTCAAAGGCTCGGTCACCTATTCTCGCGAATACATGAGACTGTTAGCGGAGGCTACTTACAACAGACTCGTTATCGGTAGGTGTTACCATCCGAAACGCAAACTGAATTCGCGTTTAATACTCTCATTAAAGGTACACGCACGCGGAAAATCGATCTAGCCGAGGACTACAGCCTCGGAGAGTATACCAAGAATCCTGTAAGAGTTTATGATATAGACTCTGATAACGTCTCTATACCTTTCGATGTTAGAGTCGCGAGTATCATTAACAGCCTATTGGATAAGAAGCGTTTAGATGAATTCGACACATCTAACACTTGTGAAACGTATTTGAATGAATAGCTTTACGGTAATTTTACCATTGTTAACACATTGACGTACGAGTATTACGACATGTCATTTAATGAATCTTTAAAATTTAATTAAAATATAGATTCTAAGTGTAATAATTGATAAAAACCATTCGAAATCTCAAGTTTTGTATTATGACAAATCACGAGAGACACAAAAGAGAAGGCGTTCTTATAAGTTTCCAGGCATTTATTTATTTATTTATTTATTAAAGACCATCAACAATAATTTCAATTTAGCAAACATACATCAACAGGTAATTACGGTTACATTTCTATTGCATCTCTAAACGACAGATTCTCTCTAACTAAACGACTCTAAACGACAGTCTAAACGACTGACAACGCGACGCATATAAATGTTAAATGGTGAAATAGTAAAAATGTAATTAACAGTCTATATATAGCGGAAAACAAAACGAAAAAAATTAAAATAAAAAGTAGGCATTAAGTTGGCAAAGGATTTGGTCTTCTGTTGGTTAGCTTACTCTTAACAATAGGACACTATTGCCGCGTGAACGGACTTCGGTGTGAAAAATAAATTAGGTAAAGTTTTATTGCGTTTAATTATTTAATACTTTTCAATAGGGCCACTCAGATGTTTGATAATTTCATTAGTGATATTTAATAGTTTTTTTTCTTTTGTAATTGTAAGTGTGGAAATTGTTGGCTTTTAAAATAAATGCAACCTTTTGGACCGGCAGTTTTATTCAAAGTTATATGAAACATGTTCAAGCAAAAAGGTTATAATAAATAAATAATAAAGGGGACATTTTTATACATTGTACTTTGATACCTAGATTGGTAGGTAAGCAGTATCCTAAGTATCTAACTAAGTAGTAAGATAGTAGTATATGGATTATCGAAGTATGATATACATACATATATATTTAAATAAATACTTAAATGTATATCGATAAGCAGATCCAGAACGAACAGATGTTTATCATAGAAATATTCATATTTGTTCCAAGCGGAAATCGAACCCGCCACCCCTGATGTAAGAGGCATAGGTTATTATCATTACACAAATGGATCAGTAAATTAATGAAAAAAAAAACGCCCTTAAATGTTTTTAGCGATTTAAATAATTTAAAAACTTGTCATTTTTTAAATATCTCGTTATTAATATATATTCTTCTTAAACTTTCTATTGTCTAATAGAAACAGTAGAGGAATATCAATTGGTCTTCTTGATTTGAGATTTCATTTCGTTTTCAACCCACAACTTGGTCAGACGTACAAAAGGGAGTTCTACCATCAAATATAATGGTATTGCCATCAGAAACGACAATGTGATCACTCCGAAGTGGTTGACAAGCTGGAACAACAATTTTTCCAATATTATTATGTACAATATTTTTATGAATCTGTTAAGTGACATGACACTGTGACATGATGATGTTAAGTGACAGTGTGCTGTAGATGATAAATCGGTCGCCTAAATAACTCTGGCTGTCATTTCTATTCTTTCTACCGTTCGCTTTAAATCGATATAAAGCAAGCCCATTATTATAAAATATTCTGTGCGAACACGCTATGCCATCAAGAGCTTCAGAGTCACTTAACATGAGGAGAGATCGAGGTCAAATGTTAACTTATAATCGATAAAGAACAATTTATGGAACCGGTGGTCTGCAAAGCGTGTT
>DWQX01006789.1:0-10901 GCA_018245475.1 Pharmacophagus antenor | reverse complement strand
TATTACGGTCTCGATAAAGAAACCATGAAAACATACCCGTAAACCTAGTGTTAATAATAGTTCATTGTTGCGCGTTAAAAGGTAAATAAGTTTTGTACCCGACAAATACTTTATTTGTAAAACTACATATTTTAATAGTAAATATTTTTTTACAGTTCTCGAACTTCAGGAGACACATGCTCAGCATCTACGTACCAATCGTACTTATATTGGTTGTCGCCATGATTTGTCTGGTGGCTTTAGCTCCCATAGCGGAGACTTACAACAGCATCAGTGGCGTCTGATTTTAATGAACAGTGTAACAATGGATTGACAAATATTGTCCTAAACATAAACTTAACATTTCATTCTGAAACGCAAAAATGCTCGTTTTTAAAGGGGATTCCCTTCACATTTTTAATTTCTTTAAAAGAATATATGAGCATCAACATTGTATTTGCGCGCTTAATTTCTATACAAGATAGAGCGGTCGCCATGTCATGGTCTAAGCTTTACTCACCTGTGGCCGGACTTTATTTTTAACCTCTTTATATTTAATGCACATTAGCAAAAACCGTGAAGACGCTGAATAAATAGGTACTACCTAATGTTAAATGTAAAAATAAATCTGTTCACAGTAGTTTAATTAAATTTTGACAATCGCAAAAACAAATCATTACCTGAATATTTTTACTATAACGCGTTTTTAGTCTCCTTGAAAAGGCGTGAGTACAGCTGGACTAAGGGTACTATTCCCTAGTAACTAATCGTATAAATAATGTAAATTTAACAGACACTAAAACAATTCTGTATTAAATTGCGAAGCTTTATAAGGGTAAGTACACACTGAACTGCAACTCGGTGTCTATGTGGCATTATGTACTACAACATTCAGTTTGTAATCCGTAACAAATTGCGATTTGACGAACAACTAATGACTCACAAGCTAAATCCGATGAATTATGTTTAACACGTTGAGCCGAGCGCCGATATTGTCCTTTCCGTTCAGGCAGCACTTGATGAAGACTTAATGCTGATAGGTTAGGTCAAAATGTGCAAGGGCCAGAATCTATGTTAAGCATGTTTGACTTATTTTTTTTAAATTACCCACGTTTAATAAATTTATTCTGTCCGTCCAGAGGACCGACGCTGGGCTCAACGCGTTAAATATCCAATTGCTTTTAAAGAATAATGACATAAACGTCCATCGTAAATTATATTTTAATTTATTATTAGATTAGATAGTGATCATGTATCGGTTTTAAACTAATTTAAAAAGGATAATCATCGCTAAAAAACAGTGTTCAAATTTAAAAATAGAAATGTGAGATATTCTTCATTATACCAACAGATAGTTTCTAACTTTAGTATTAAGGACTATTTACAATGAGATGCACTTTTTTAAATAACATGGATGATGGATACTGGTGTTTTGAGTTACGCATGTAGTTTTAAGAGAAGATTATCTTAAAAGAAAGAACAGATTATAAAAATGCAATAATTTATATAAATATCAAAAATATTCATGTAAAAATTTTTCGCATCATGTTTACAAAAGATTCCATTTTTTAACAGCCAAGAAGAATGATGTTACCATTACTGTATAATTTCCCTTAAAAAAATAACATTCCTTTTTCAAACACTTACCTCGTAACATCGCAATAATTTTTATTAAATATTATGTGTAATATCAAACGTTATTGTTTTATGTATTAAATTAGGATATAATGATGTATTTATGTAACTTTAAGAAAGTTTAGTCGATAAATTTTAAAATTTATTAAAAAATAAAAATGGGTTGCTTCTTAAAGATTTTTGAGTTGACCTTTTGGTCTATCGTATAGATTTAATGCTGGCAGTTTTTGTTACTTAATATTTTATTTAATTTTACTTTTTTCTATGGATCTTAATTAATTTAAATAACATCTTTTAGATTACACGGATTTGAACCTTCCTTATTGGGAAAAAACATTTTTTTTTCTTTGCGATCCTTTGTTTATTGCATTGTTGTTTGAAATTATAACACCACTTGCTAATCGATACATTCTTAATGGGCATAATGTTTAAAAAAATTTACATAATACAAACTATAATTTTATTTTTATTTAGAGCGGAGTTAAAATTAACATAATGTTTTCATTATTTATTACACATTTTACTGGGTACTAATTTTAAGCAGTATTTTATCATGTTGTTTACACAATATTAAATACTTTTGTGAAAATTATTTATAAATTTTTAACTACTCACAGAGTAATGTTGACCAGCAGCTATATACTATAAGTTAGTTTTTTATATCTTGGTACTGTTTTTATTCGAAAATATTGCATTAGGAAATATACATTACTAATATAAATAAATCATGGTACTCTTGTTTACAATGACAAATTTACATTTATTTTATAAATTTATTGTAAATAAACAAGTTAATAAAATCAATATTATTTCTAATATCACTTTTATTAAATCCTTTTATTCTCACAGATAATATGATTCATTTGATTATATACACAGTTTTTAGAAAGTTTCACAAATAAATTTTAAACTTTATATAAATACATTTTTATTTGACTACTCTATATTGTAACTGTAGAATAATAAAACCTATAAATCTGAACAATTTTTATTCTTAAACACAATTAATTTCTTTTATGAAAGATGTTATGAAAACATCCCTTCCTTCTTTTAACAGGCAACTGTATATTTATCAAAAAGTACAAATATTTTGTTTGCCTGTTCCAAAAATGTGTTTTAAACCCATAAATCTATAAATTGCATGTTAATTTAAATGATATCAAAAACAGAATATACTTAAACTCATTTTCATGTTTTTTAAACTATCAGAAGGATTTATTTATTAATCAACTTTCTACAATAAACAATTTTATATCTACAAAATCAAAACTTTTTATGTATCCTCTTTAGGTATTTGGGAATCCTCAATGGTCTTTGATGATGGGACATATACTTTAAATGAATATTCAGTACGTGGAAAAGAACCTGGATTGATCACCTGACAGTTCTGATATGCCCTCGTATAAGGCTGAAAATGGTCCGCCACAACTACTAAATCTGGCATTGGGTACAGGCTCAACGCATCTGCATGTTTCCAGTACACTGGTTGAATGGCTAATGATAAAGGTGACAGAGTACATTGACTTAAAAGCGTCTTCGTTAAATGATCTGGTATATCCCCAGTATCGGGGAAATGAATTGAATTTCTGCACATTTTTGTGACTAAGTCTTGTCTGAATATAATAATTTCTTGTGTACAATATTGGATTCTGCATGGATTACTAGTAAATATCACAGAATCACCTAATTTTTGCCTAATTTCCTCTGTAAGTGAATTAGGAATAGGAGGTCTTGGTAATATGTTTGCAGCAGCTGGATCTCCTCTACCAGGCACAAAGATAAATTTAGAGGACTCTCTCAGTTTTGTAAAAGGAAATATAATATCCGCTAAGTTTGTTAAGGCAGCTTTTAGTTGTGTACTGTGTTCATAACCATATGGACATGACAAAAATTCACCCATAAATACAATAGCTATTGGTGGAAAATCATTGTACCCTGCAAAAAGGGTTTTTAATTTATTAACGACTTTAAGATTATCAAACCAAACATCTGAGAGAAATATTATCATACCATCTTCATTCTCTTGTTCAATTTTTAGCAAATTTTGGGAGTTTTTTAGTAATGTTTTTGATTTACCACCAAATGTATTCAAATTACCGAAATATGGTGATGATGTGGCCCTAGTCTCAGATGGTGGTAATACAAGCCCCATTACATAGAGAACCTTATCGTCATAATGTCCTTCTGCTAATACAAAACTGCTTTCAGTGAACAACCCTGAATGATACCTAGTTTGACTCATGTCTAATAAAACACTTCCTGTAGGATCTTCCAGATAAAATTTACCTTCTGTTAACTGGGTTAGAAGTCCCAAAACAATCACCTCATTCAGTTTACTTGATGAACTTAATAAAATTTCTATTTTACGCAACTGGAAACGATTTTCACTTTCCATAGATGGTAAAGTCTCCTTGGCAAAAAGTTTATTTCGAATTGTTCTTTGCCAGATTAGTGTATATCTATCTATTAACAATTGAGCTTTCCATTTTGGATCAGGATATAAATTATTTTTGGCTCCAACATCTTTAAAAAATTTCTTTCTTTCATTGTCATAACATAATTTTGGTATACTAAAAGCATCTATAACATTCATAACTGTTTCAGATTCTTCCAATCCCAATGACAAACATTCTTTATAAGCTATTTCTAAATGCTGTTTTTCTAGTACGGGTTGTGAAAGACATTGATGCAGTAGATGTGCAGTAAGCTTATCGATCATTTTCTGACGCTCTTGTTGTGATAAACTAATAATTTGTTCAGCAACAAATGTACTAGCTTCTCGGCGTATCGTAAACCCACTTAACTTAAACGCGTTGTTAACTTCGGCACGTACTTCTTGTATATCAGTCATGTTTAAACTTTATTTTTAAAGTTAGAAATTTTAAACACTTAAATAAATATATTTTTTTCCGCCAAAATTTGATACTAACATGACACTGACATTTTAAAATTTCTCTGTTTATAAATTTATTGCACAACTAGAAAATTATCACGAGAAAATAATCTCCCAAATTATTTTAAACAATAATATAGTACTTGCAAAATTTTTGCATTATTTCATAGTAATAAAAACATCGAAGTAAATAAATAGACCGATAGCCTTATATTTCACTATACGGTTTTTACAAATTATTATCATACTTATGATTTAAAAATGTTATAATAACAGCAATTTCTAAATTTCTACGAAAAATAGTTTAAAGGTTGTACTTCAAGCCTAAAGAACGTTAATAAAGTAAGATTATTTCGAAAAAATTAAGTTAAAGGGTAGCGGCACAGATAAAAAATAATAAACGAATATTATATTTTTCAACGCTGAGCACACGGTTTAGTAGAAAGACGATTAAAGATATAAAAACAATTTTTGTTAGAGCTGTCATTTACGTTTACGTCATTAAATTGTGCCGCTAATTATTTCCGTACAAAAGTTTTTATTTTAATTATTAATACTTGTAATGATTTTTTTAGAAATTACTTGTACTTTATGAATGATATTGAGTACTAAATGCTTATCTTCTATTTATTACCTATTTAATCGACAACTTACAGTGAGTAAAATATTTCGTAACAAATAAAATAAAAAGTAATTTTTAACCTATATTAAGTACGTAAAATAGCTTTTCTATTTTTGTCAAATTTTCTAGGGACTGCTGAAAGAAATGGATAGTCTTCGTAATTTTCAAACATTTGCATGGTAAGCATTCCTGTTTTCCTCAATGTTTAGTTTTCGACATGTGTGTAATTCCTATATTACACTAAATACTTGAATTAATTATATAGCTCGCGTTTCATAATTTAAAACACAAATCGTTATTTATATAACATGGTGTAAAAAAGTATACTGAGGAAAACAAATAACATTTTTTTATAGCTGTCTTTGAATTGTTATGTTTGAGTAAATGTATTTTAGTGATGTACACAGTCAGACTTTTAATATTTTGTTAAGTTATCTGAAAAGTATTTAACTTTAAAATTCTTAAAATAAATATGTCTTCTGGTGAACCATAAGGCAATGAGAATAAAATCTAACAATCTTCATTAAGAAATAAGAAGACATTTAGTTTATTCTTATTTTATTGTTGCGACTACTTTTAATGAGAATGAACTTTGTGTTTATTTATTTTTTTTGAAGAAGTTGAAAAGTTACATATTTATCAACTCTGTCATTACCTTATTTCAATAAACTACAGTATTCTATGCAACTACTATGCAGAACAAATATTCCAATCAGTTCTAAAAGGAAGTTCTCTAGTAATTTTGTGATTATCATTTTAGACCCAATCTAGAGTTTCTTTATTATACTCCTCCTTAAAGATTTTTATTAGGTTCTTAGAAATCATGTTTGCAGATTTACACATTGTGCATGTGTACTATAGTTCTATTTATCTACTATAATAATCCACAAAAAAACAAACTTTCTATTGCATAGTACAATGAATCAATTTGTTAAATAAAAAAAATATTAGACACTTTGTTTTATGGTTAATGCAAGATAAATTCTGCAAATCCTTGCTTATGATCCTTACTTGTGATGTTGTTATATTTTTTTTATTTATATACTTTAAATATTTATCTGAATACAAATATTAAAATTGATGTTTTAAAGGTGTAAGCCAGATTGGTGCTTTCCAAGTATGGGAAAAGAAACAAATGAATTGCTAAAGCAATGTATAGACTTACCTAAAGTGAAGCTTTTAGATGATCTAGATGAAATTATCAAGAAGAGCAAATCCTTTCCTATACCTTTTCCTGTTCAGACAGTGAGGTAATTGAGATAAATTTCCTTTTTAAGAAATAATGAATGCAGTTGTATAATAACATCTAGTTCAAAGTTTATCGGACTGTTTGCTTAATTGTGCAATATAAAAAAGAAGCTCGTGAATATTTTTTTCTCTAAATATTCTAAAGCCATTTAAAATAATTATGATAAAATTGTGTAATACACAGACAGTCTTGAGGGAGATAAAGTTTTTATATAGCAATTTTTACTATATTCATTAAAACATTATAATGATGAAATATGGAAGCATATAAAAAAAGCTGTTTTATACAGTTTTTTTTTTAAATAATAAAGCATAGATAATATTTGTGTTATTAATATGTCTAAATCCACATCTAGATAAACTTCAGTTTTACTTTTGTAGATTAGAACAACTACAATTGCGGAAACCCATTGAGAGGCTCAAAAGAAATATCATTTCTACATATCCCATCATCCATGAGAGAGTTCTTTTACTAATGACACACTTTCTCATGTATAAAAGGTATGAATTAAGCTAGAAGTATAGATTATATCAATTTTAAATAATCATTATTACTCTTAATATGTTATCACCGGTACCTGTAGCTATGCACATCTACAAAACCAAAATAAAACAATAATATTGACTTAACACCAAAGTTTGTGCTTTTATTGTCATTTTAATATTACATTTGAGTTACGTCCCAGTCAACTGGTTGAGAATGTCTTCAGGCATTTAGTCTGCTATTGTAATGTCTTAGCATATCCAATTTGCAGTGTTTTCTTTCATACAAAATTTGGTAAAGGGTGTTCTCCCAGAATACTTCTGGTACTCACATGTATGACTGCCATAACTCAGCAAAGCTATTTTGCGGCATATTGACATTGAGGGTAGTATTTAGCCAGGTGGGTCTGAAAAACCCTACCATTACGCCTTTGCCCCGGAATTGAACCAGGGACCTCCGCATCAAAAAGCAAATGGGCAAACCACTGAGCCATTGAGTTAGTTAAAGTACACATATTTATACACTTTAATATTAATATATATTTAAATCTTTGCAGAGAATTTGGTTCAAGTATTGAAAAGCAATTATATAAAGACATGTCAGTTCCAGACTTCATAGACAGGATATTAGAGAAAAGGGCCGTCACTTTTATGGGACCGCATGACACTTATAAATTGTTATCAGGTGAAAATGGGTAAGTTAAAGAATCAGGCATTTAACATGAAAATAGTAAAGATTATATTTTGTATATATATGAAAATAGTACACCACAAATAAAAATATATTATTCTGAAGTATGTATGAAGATAATTTATTCATTATTTTCAGTATTTGAGCTATCTATACATATTGGAAATCAAATGCTTGTACGATCATATATCAGACAAGACCTGAGTAACTTTTGATCTGTTTGTTATATAAAAACAATATTTATGAGCAGAATGAATGTTTATATACCAAAACTATATTCATAAAATATATAAATATAATACAGATTTATTATTACTCACTACAAAAGCTTAGTGAGTAATAGCAAATCTTTATTTTAATAGCTGAAAATGTAATATGATATAAAATTAAAATATTTTTTTACATAATCACTCTTACATAATGGATTTATGTACTTCCCACGATAAAAAACTTTATAATTCTACTTAGAGTATTTAGTAATTCGGTGTTCTACAGAATACATTTCGGAGAGTGTGCGCAGGAATTATACGATAAAATACCACCATCGCCATTTTACCACCGGAAGTATACATATGGGGGGAGGGGGGTCATTCATCCCTTTGCTATCGATATTCCGCGCATACAAACAAAGCGATTTGCTTCTTGATGCTATAATAGTTTACCGGCGTCACTGTTTCCGTCCAGATATGACGTGGGGCTTTTCAAGAGAAGAGTGAATAGGCTCCTTCTAGATTATTTGTATTCACATCACAGGCTGCATCTCCACTTACCATCAGGCCATCATCATGACCACGGACCCACTGTGGTCATAGTATTAACTGCTAATCTATATAATATGAAAAAAAAAATTGATCCAAGCTTTTATTTGCGAAATTCCTGGACTAATTAAAAAAGTGCTAATTTCTGCTTTTTTTGATCGCAAATATTATGAGTTATTTACGTTCTAAACGCGTTCAACTTCTTTCTATCAAACGCATAACATGTTCTGATGATGCCACGTGTAGTGGCGAATTGTGATTTAGTAATAATATTTAAAAAAAAAACGTGAAAAATAGCATTTTTTTTTTATTTAATAACAAAAAATCTTATAAAAAGCATCTTATTGATGTACTAATGTTATATATTAATTGTTCTCAGGCAAGGAGGTTGGGAAGCTGTGGGTACTTTACATCAGAAACCACCACTGTTGTTGGAGAACTGTTTAAGCTATGACGAGATAAAGATTTCCTCCATGGTGTACGTCAGTGGGTATACAGAGTGTATTAACGATGGCGATAGGAGTAACAAGGGAGTGGTTAAAGAGGAAACAGCCGAAGAGGAGGCGGTGATCATAGGTATTAAAACTTTTATTATTTACACGTTGACCGCCACGCGTATATCTAAAACAACCCCGTCTGGGCCCCCGCCACTTGAAAGCTGTGGTATTGTGGTGCCGGTGTTTCCTATTGCATTAGAAGGTGGTTTAAATTTAAACGTGACTCCTATAGGCATTCATCCGATAAATTACGCGCGGACAATCCTGTTTTGTTTTCTTTACCGTTTGGGTAGTACTGCTAGATAAGATTTTATCGAAATAGATTCGTGTTCGGTGTTCACTTAGCGACAAATCAGTTCGCTACAGTTCTCAGTCCCATACAGATAAAAATTTTCTTTATCTCTGAACATCAAAATGTCAGTCCGAGAATGTGTAAGCGATAGCACTAGTGAAATTATTCTTGCCAGAAAAAGGTCTGGAGGGGAAAACGGTACAAGCTGCTGAGAACTACTAGCTGACATGTCCTTCCAAACTGTCTTTACCCAACTGATTGTACAAACTGTATGATGTTTTGTCTAAAAATTACTATATATAATTGGTATTATTGAAATATATTTTATAGAATGTAATTTCTCATAAAATGTCTGTCATCTGTTGTTTTCAACACTAAATGTATGTGTGATTGTACCAGTTGTAGTACATGTGACCTGGTGGTCATGATTAACTTGTACCTTAAATGGTATGATCATGGAACGTTTTAAATCAAAGCTTATTATAGCTCTCAAGGAAATGTGAATCAATTTCAATCTTTTTAGTTTTACTTCTATGGTAAATCTGTTCAGTGTCCAAAAATAAAATGAAATATTTCTATAGATATAGGCCTTGTTTTTCAGTTTAACTAACTTTATAATTTTACTATTCTGTGGACGTTCAAAAACTTCGTTACGTTCCCAGGTCTTGTAGGTCCCCGCTTCCAGCGTCTGAACCGGATGGAATACGAAGACATACTGATAACGGAACAACAGAACTGTTTAGAGAACGGCTACGGAGAGGAGGTAACACCAACAACTTGTCTAAACGTACTGAAAACCACTTACGTAAGGAACAATCAGTCTGCCAAACATATGTGGAGGCAGATATGGTCGGAGTTCTATCAGGTGAATATAATCAACGACTATTATAAAGTGATTAGATCATTTATACATTATGTTATTAACATTTAACGGGTTGTGGAATATTTTTTTAAACACATCGCAAAGTGCAGAATTAAAAGCAAGCAATGACGACTTTATACGCATAATACAGACTAAAGCTCCCTGTTATAGATTCAATAGTTGACATCTATATTCAGGGTGTAATATAAAAAACATAACCATTGACCAAATATTCTACATATATAATTATATTACACCCTGAATATAGATGTCAACTGTTTCGCAGTACAGATTTGAATTGACTTGTGTACACAATAAGTGCACTTGACTGGTTAAATATTCAGGCAAGCACTCGCTTATCATTCTGAAGCCGTTAGTTTTATGTGAGTTTGCCAATTTGGTTTTTCATGATCGCTTATGTATCTGTTTAACTCTTTAACTGCGGCAGACTTTGACACACCGATCCAACCGTATAACAAGAATCGAGTTACGATTTATATTTTTTATGCAGGGATGCATTTTTGTTAAATTCAAAAGCCAAATAATCGCAATTCACTGCATTAAAAAAATATGATTTATACATCTGAAAGCCAAGCCAGTGGCGGTATCAGTGTTAGAAAGCAGGCGAGAGTCGAAAGGCATGCACAGTAGTCAAAGTGTTAAATATTTCAGTGGATGTGTTAACGATATCCTTGGATATCAATTTCACGTCCCAAGTTTAAAGTACACTGCCGGCCAAAAGTTTGAGACCACTTTGTACAAAGGTTATAATTTGCAAAATATTTTAAATCTGCGCATATAACGTAACAATATGAACACCTGTGTAATCTACTAATCATTTTGAATGTCTAAATACCATTTCTATTATCTTTTACACAATGACTATGCCATAAATGGGCATGGTTTATTTACCACAGATGAGTGCCGCGTAAGGACCAGGT
>DWQX01006788.1:0-10902 GCA_018245475.1 Pharmacophagus antenor | reverse complement strand
ATCATACGCAGATTTAGAATATTTTGCAAATTATAACCTGTGTACAAAGTGGTCTCAAACTTTTGGCCGGCAGTGTATAAATTTAAATATGGTGTGTATTGATTTAAATATGGTATATGTATAGATTTAAATATGGTGTGTAGGTATATATAAAAAAAGAGGAATTGTTAATTATTATCTAACATATAAATACGTACATAAACATATACATACATACATTCATAAATACATACGTACATACATATTCATATATACATAAATATTACTTGTAATAATTATAGTAAGTACTCAAAGAGATAGGCAATGATTTTTTAAAAGCCTCTTAAATTCCGATAGTAACTGTGCCCTTCTTACTGTTAGGGGCTGTTCATTAAATATTCGCACAGCTTGAATAAAAAATACTCCATCTAAAAATTTCATTTATGCCCAGGCTAATGGACTACTGAATTCTCGGTCAACCTTAAATATTGCACGTGTGAATCATTCTAAAATTTTTGAGATAAGGAGGGAAGGTAGGATTAAACAACACATATAAAGGAGTAATAAAATATATGAAGTCCGGCGAAGTCGGATCGGCAACCACTTGAGTTAAGAATGGTACTAGAAAATATGATCATTGCGAAGACCAAATATGAATCTTATAGCGAAATTCTGAAGTCCCTCAAGTTTATTGAGTTGCTTTTCGGAAAGATTAAGATAGCTAATGTCAGCTTAATCAAGGATAGGAAGCAGAAGAGATTGTGCCAGAAGAATCTTAGTGACAGTTGGCAGGAAATTACGCAGTCTTTTTATATATATAGAGGCTAAGAAGTTCCTGTATCTGAGGACGCCATGATAAATTTTCATCAAATAATAAGTCTAGATTCTTAACTTTATTACTAGTGGGAATCACATTACCGTCAAAATATATTTTGAGGACATAATAAGAACTAGCCTTACTTAACATTTTCGAGCTGCCTATTATAATAGCTTGAGTTTTTGGGATTAATCTTAATATTATATGCATGACTCCAATTCAGAATACGTTCAAGATCACTATTTATGGTACTAATTGCATCATTTAATTCACTGGTATAAGCATGTATATATTTGTAGATCATCTACATATAAGTGGTAGGACGTAGAGAGATTTTTAGATATAGTATTTATAAAAATAGCAAAAAGAAAAGGATATAAAATGCCGGCCTGCGGTACACCAGCAGTACTATCACAGCACGAAGAGAAGGACTCTTGTATGCGAACACGCAGCCGGCGCCCAGACAGGTAACTCCGAAACCAATCAATTTCTATTGGAAATATGTTAAGAGAGTTAGGCATCGCAATTAAAATATCAAAATCAACACTATTAAAATGTTGCTAAAATCCAATAACAAGAGTATAGTTAATTTGCCATGTTCCTTCCAGTTCTTATACCATCAGTAATGTTTACTAGAGCTGTGACTGTGCTGTCGCCAGATCGGAAACAGGATTGGAAGGGATTTAGGAGACAATTTTTAGAAAAGAAAAAGCTAAATTCGATGTCAACAAGGCATTCAAGAATTTTGGATAGAAATGGTAATATGGATATGGGACGATAATCAGTAAATGAGGTCGGATTATATTTTTTAGGTATTAGAATTAAGTGAGCATTTTTCCAAATAGAGGGAAAGGTTCCACTAGAAACGGACGAATTAAAAAGATAACGGAGAACTGGAAGAATAACTTCAAAAATAGATAATATCATCTTGCGACAAATACAATCATCGCCAACAGCATTAGAGGTTATAGACATGATACTCTTCTTAACATCACAAGCGGAAAATTGTTGTAATGAACGATTTTTTAAGATTAAGAAAGTAAAATTAGAATCATACTTATATCTGGAAGCATAATGATCACTGGTCGGTTTACCTTTGCCTCTGAACTAGTGTTTCGTGTATCTACAATCAAAACTTTGACCACCTTTACAAAAACGCATGATTCTTAACATTCAGTAATTTTATCTTTTCACTTAAACCTAGAGTTAAATTGGATATTAATAACAATTCTAAATTAGGATTAAATTGCAAGAACACATTGTGCAATTTTGAATGAAGATAAATTTAAAATTTAATTCTTTTTTTTTAAATATATTACTGCTAATTATTTCTAGAGAATAATATCCAATAATATGTTATTCATAATCACGGTGCAATCTCAACCTTGTTTTATTTAACAAACGTCCTCCATTACCATATACATATAGGAGTTCTCAGAAATTAAAAGCAATTTTTGGATTTCCTGCTGTGAAACAACTACTGAGCGACGGGCGGGTCTAAAGATAATAATCCTTAATTACACGCCAATCCATCATCGAAAACCAACAAACAAGGTACGTATCTTGTAAAAGGGCGCCCACCCACCGATTCCGATGTAGTGAAATAGTCCTGTTTTAATATTATTATTAACATTTACTTTTATGCTGAAAAAAATATTACACAATAAATAAATCACCATAAACTTTCAGTTTCTACTTTAAAAAATTCTTGATCGATTTTGATGCAACTGTAACTACAACTGATACATCGAAATGGGACTATGACAGTTACATTTAAATATATTGAGTGAAACATATCTATGAACTTAAATATACACTTGGTAATAAAATATAATAAGATAATTAATTTAAAAAGTTAATGCATGTCGATATATCTATTACTAATTAGCGGAGTCTCGCAGTGAAAGTGAAAAGGTACCGAATTTAAATTTCAAACGCGAACGGTGTCTGTTAAAAAAATAATAACAATGGCGGCGATGGTATCAAGCAACGGGCACTCGAGAGACGCGGTCGGTCGGAGTCGTGCGGCGTGTATCTGAGCGTGCATCGGAACTAACGAGCTGCCTATATCGCAGTTAACATTAAAGAAAGGAGCAAACGTATTTTTAACCCCCATCCATATAGAGGGGTGTCCGTCAGTGTCCAAGGCATTGAGACGCTCCAAAAGGACTACTAATTAACAAAAAAAATCGTTTAAACAACATTAACAATTATATAAACATTTTTAATATTTATATCTCAACGGAGACCGCCCTTAGTTGGTTTTGTAAACTTTACTGTAAAATAGTACTGTGTATAACTATATCCTGATTCAAATGGTGCAATACCAAGTGAAATTACTTAAGTGAAGCGACGAGATTTGTCCCGAAGCGACGGGCACAACTCGGTGATTTGTGTACACTGTTTGCTGCTTAGTGTTATAAGATAGACGTATCACTGTCACCACCAAGTAAAAGTAATTTTTTTTATTAAATTAATACCTACGAAAATTTTATTAAAACAACAGATATTGTTGCAATAAGGCATATTTTATCTACCTACCGCAACACAACAAAAAACCGTTAGGAATAATAAAATATTTTGTTTAAAAATGGCAGCATAATTTCAGTGTAAATACCACGATACTGGCAAACGGTTGGCAAGGTTACTGCTAGTTTGAATAATAAAGGTTAGTAGCTTACAATATATAATATCTTATACGAAAAACTTGCTTTCTCACAATTTTTAATACTCTTTTTGTGTTCAAGAAAGCGGATTCCAATAACAAGGATCGTCTGATAGGATCTCACTGGTTGCGCCCGCGATCTCCGCGCGCGATATGCGGAACCCAAGCCCTCGGCTCTCTTTGTGTCTCGGTAGAGCAAACAACAATGTTGCGCGGACGCATCTCCATGCCGCCTCCGCTTATCTATCTCGAGTGTACATTACTTCTTAAAGCAACTAATCTTACCTACTACTAGAGAAAATACAAGCTATTAGACGACTATAATGCAATGTTTATTTATTTTACACTTAATATCTATGTAAAGCTTAGAGCCAGAGAAACCAATTACATTCATTTATATATTTTAACAAAACAAATAGATGTATTACCAACGAAATATTCTGAAAGCAGTTTATTCAACGGTCTCACAATTCATTTATTTTTATATAACATTTGAAGTTTATCGAAATGTTATAATTAGGAAATTTTACAACTTTGACTATAATTATTCTATATGTTAATATTTATTCATAAGTAAACAAAAATTATCTTTTTTTACTTATGTCCTTTAATAACAGCTTCATAGGAATCCGTTTATTAAAGATATAAAAACTTGGCCGCAGGTAAAAAAAAAAACAATTACATTTTATCGTTACACAGCGAAAAAACTGACACAGTGTACCTACTGGCACTTAGGTCTTAGGTCGTTAAAAACGAAAATTATTCCGCCATTGCAAACTACAGTGATTATACATCAAGCCGCCCGAGGGAAACGTCTTTCTGCTCATTGCCAGATGATTGAAGACCCCGCCGCCCTCCGACGGTCCTGGTGTGTGAGCAAGAAAGCGCCCGCAACCCGCGAGCACGAATGAGATAGCAACTGCTCAGCATCTGATTAGCATCCCAATTACGACGCGGGCGCAGAGGGATCGCATCTTCGGATGTAGTGATGTGCTCCGGATATATTTCATGCTTATCGAACTACAGAAATATATTTTTGTATACACTTTTATAATTAAACTTTATGCATATCTGTACTAAACAAATGAACTAAAATAAAATGTTCGTATAATTTATGTAACAATTAACCATGAACGTATTAAAAATTCCTTTATTGTCATATAGGTAAAGAATATTTTAAAGAAATATACATTAACACAAAATAACAAAACGTATTCTTTTTTGTATAAATAAATCTCAGAATTTCATATGGTTTTTAAATTAAAAATATAGTTGTAAAAAAATTTTATTGGCATGTGTATTAAAATATACACGTAATTATTAGTGTACTTCACAAATTAATAAATAAATAATAACTATTTTTTTATTTCACATTTTTTTATAAAGTAATTTATGAAGTTTACATTAGACCACATAGCGGCTTTATAATAATAAAATAATGTAATAAGTAAAAACAGTGAATGTAAAAACAAAAAAAAATCGAAAAAATAATGGCTGACGCGCAGCCATTAACGAGAACGGTGTCCGGCGCAAGGTGGGGCGTGCTCGTGTTAAGATTGCATCGGCAGCGCCAAGGAAATTTTAAATAAACAAGAAATTACGAACCAGCTGAAGATTATACACCTTAGCGCAGACCGGTCGGCCGCTAGCGAAGTAACTCATTAACGTAACTCTTGTTATATCTACACTGAACAACTAATCAATAATTATTGGCGACAGACACTACAAACTAATGTCACCTTCATTACTATAATTACCCATCACACATGATTAATGTAAGCAAAAACTTTAATGATTTATGTAATTGATTAGTGATAATACACATTTTTAAAACTAGGTCTACTAGACCCGCTATTTTGACAGACCAATCCTATATAAAAATTCCGTATACTTATATGCGTTTGACTTTCTTATTTTTTTATACTGCCTCTGGCAATATTGTTCTATACATTTTATTGGAAAACAAGAAAAATAAGAATACAATAATGCACAGAACTACCACAGACTCGTGAAGAAAACCATAAAAATGTGTCGGTTAATCTAGTGTTAAAATGATTATTCACATATTCTGTAATAGAATTTCTATACTACATGTTATAAGAACCATTCAAATTTTTTCAGTCATTCTCGCAGTATTATATAAAATATTGAAAAACGTTTCCTACACAAAATTATTATTTTTTAAACTTGAAAAGAAATATGCACGTACAAAATAAATGACATTAATAAACAATAATAAATTTAAAACACGTTAATACGGTGATATTTCCAAGCGAAGATATTATGTTTTTCAACACAGCGCCGTCTAATTTTGTAAATGTAACTTCCACCAGATGTTACATGTAACAGATATTTTATTGCCCTACTCATTGCCGTCGTATTTCGTCCCAGCGGAAAAGAAATAAAAAAGGATTCGTGTTATTTATGAGCGCGATAATAGAATCGTGTTTGCGGTAAAATTTTAATGAAATAAACATCTGTTTTATTTGCTATGCAACTAGAAACTCACGTGATAACACCCCGTTTAACTCCTGAAACATATTCAACATCTATCAGGTTAGATTTAGCGATCGACTTGTGCTACTAATGTAAAACAATGTTATCTATAACATAAGTGAACGAAAATGTACCCTTTTTTAAAACCTTTACACATACTGAGAAGTGTAAAATTTACGTTAAATTAAAGTTCATATCATCATACGTGTTGGAAGTTAAAATTTATACATAATATTTATTAGAAGTACCTGTACATTAAATAATTATAATTTGCAACCTATAATGGTCAAAGATTTTATTAATCATTTACGAAATTCGATCACTGAAATAGAAACATTAATCTACATTACCACAATAAGTTTTTGGCCGTATCATAATGAAATTATTTTTGGACACGTTAAACGGGTATCAGTCTTTAAACTCGAACTCAAGTGATATTCAGTATCAAATAAATCTTAAAAATGTATACAATATATCTTAACGCATAAAGCCACAGCTACACTACAAGCTTACCAAGAATTATAGTCCAATAATTTAGAATTTCGACGAGCCTATGGTATAAGTTTTATTATCTAAGATATTTTCTCTATTTCCGAATATAATTATAAATTAGATTGTAATTTCTATATACTCTTTGCACTACGAACTTTCCCCTCTCCCTCACTGACCATATAATCCGCGGCGGGAATGGCCTCACGTTCCGTCGGATACATTGCTCAGCGCATGAATACAAAACCAATTTGACGTTTCTCATTACACCGTAACCACAACATGCGCCCATCCAACTAGTTCCGTGGAGAGCGATCTGTTATTATGTTAATAGATCTAGTTTAGGCTTCGAGTAGAAAATATCCCCGTACCTTATTAAAAATAATTTGAAGCTTTTTCATTAAGCAACGTTTTTTATTAGCTATGTATTATTTACTACAGATTAAAATCAATAATTTAAAACGTCATATTTTTAAACAAAAAAATATAGTAAATCTTTTTCACAAATTTTACGCGCATTAAAACTAATAAAATAAGTAGGCGGAATACTAATTATGTTTATTGTAAGATTTTACGATTTGTTTTCCAATTTTTCCATTGATCCAATGCCGTAATTTGGTTACATAAATAGCATCATCTCTCAGAACCGATAGCAATGATTAATGCGTTTTCGAAGCAGCTTAAATATGCGCGTTCCCAATTGTGTAGAACAGAACGCTCACTCTGTTCTCTTTTAAACGTTTCCCGCCGACCAGATCGTAACACAAAGCACAGATAAACAAGGCGCATTATTACTATCAACACTACGCATTAATATCTGTCAGAGGGCCTATCAGATACGCTATCAAAGAGTACCGGCGTAACATAAATCCTCGTGAAATTATCATAACGAGTCGGTTTAGTAAGAAAAATTCCGGCTTTCTAAGAAATTAATAACGTCCGCCATAAAGCGGGAGTTACAAGTTTCCGCGGCTGGCCTGTGTCGACTCGCTCCGTATTTGACCACTGACAAAATTAATTGGGTGTTGTTCGAGAAGCCAGCCGATGTATTTTGAAAAAGCAACCAACGGCAGGTGATTAAGAGATAAGTGCTGCCATAAAGTTTACGACGATATGTCGAAATGACACCAATTTAAAAATAATGCATTCCTTGTATTCAGTGAGAGAGCGAATAATTTAAAATTGTGATGAAAATGTTAAGTACATAAATATTTCTTCTCGTAAAACGCGAGAATTATGATGTGTATCATATGGTGGTTAAAATAAACATTTTTGTATCAACCAATGGCAAAATTCGAATGATGTTAAGTGACACTAACCTTAAATGGTGAAGCGTGTTCGTCCAAAATTTTCAAGTTCTGATATGTATGACAACCAGAACACAGTAAGGACCCTATGGCGGCGGCTTCGCACTAAGGGTGATACTTAGCCAGGAGGGTTCGGAGACTCGAACACTTATGTACAAGGCAAGCGGCAACTACTACGCCACTGAGGCAATTAAAATTTTTCAGTGTAAAGGGCGTTGTAGCTAGTGCAGTAACTGTGTTAACGAAACTTGTCATCTTATGCCTCGCGACGTCTTCATAACAATGTGGTGCTAATATTCTTATAGGCAAACATATCATTCACCGTCACATAAACGTCTAGCTCGCTTTAACGATTTTTTTAAAAAAATGTTGTTTTATTAAATCTACTCCTCCATGTTAAATTTTACGCGGTACTAAATCAAGTAACGCAAATACTCTCATGTTACTTAAACGTATATTTGCTCTACCGATATAATGTAAATTATTAAAAAATATAATCAACCGACATTCTTGTTGTATTTTAATACTAGAGCGACGCGAAACCCCATAATTGTATTAATTAAATGTCCAAGTAAGGGTCGTTTAGCGAATGACAGATGATTGGCAGTTTTTTACACGGACAATCATGCAATTACGGTTCACAATTAGAATTTTAAGTGCTTACAATTCAAAACGGTTCTTTGCAAAGTACTAGCCACGTTATGTGGGGTTTCTATTTAATACAAATGTTATATAGGTATTACATTACATATCACATTATAATCATTAGGTAGAAATAATGAGTCACTTATAAAAATTTCTTGATGCACCTAAATCTACCGATGTAAAACATTTATACAATTTTAATGTATTTACATATTTCTTATGTTATATGAGGTACAGTCTCAAACAAAGTAATAAAGTCTAAATAATATTGATTATAGACTGATACATAACATACAGGCGCCGGCAACTTGATTAAACATATATCTAATTGTCATTGTACTTCAGGGACACTTCCGGAGTATCGTCCGAAGAAACTCTTGTCTTGACTTCGTGTGGTATGTCAGTTTTCTCAAGATAATCGTCAAGCACGTGGTTTAGAAACAAAAATTGATAGATACCGGTTCATAAAATTACTAGCGTTTAATTAAATATATAAACAACTGCCAGTTGTAGTGTGTCCCGTTGTATATATAACTCGGAAAAAAATGCAATAAGTTCTACTTTTAAGTCTCTTCTCATATTATATTATAAGTGCAGGAAATAATAATTATTAAGAAAATCTATTTTTATTTTGTCTGCTACAGCTTTATTTCAGGAGTATATGCCAATATTGAAATAGCAATTGGACTACATTAATTTAGATTATTTAAAAGGAATTCTTATTAAACAAAAGATTTTTAACAACTCCTGATTATCGGTCTTTCTAAAAACACATTTAAGATACATTAATATTAATCAAGATTCCTATCTCAGAATTTCGGAGAAAATATATGCATTGAGAGAGGTTATTAAGAATAGCTATCAACATGAACAGTTTTTTTAAATACCATCGAAAAAACTGCATCGTCCGATGTTCGATTTATGGCATGGGTAGGTTCTTTCTAGTTAAACAAACATTTATGTAGAAATGTAACATGGTAAGTTTTTGCCGGGGCATCGCGTCGGTTACAGATACATAAATCCATTTGCGGTTAGTATAACTTACCTGCCTTTCGCAATAAGGCTCAAAATATCTAACGTTTACTTCGAAGCGGTAAGTGAAGAGTAAAGGGCTCGTTTTTATTTACTGAAACCGACGTCGTGTATTGAGTTACGTTCACATTAAGTGTTACAGCTGGCTTATGACTCTTCTGTTTTTCATATCGTTTGTGCTTTTGGACAGATCTGATATCAAAATTCTTAGACCACACAAAGGCATCTAGTACGCATTAGACTATATACGGTATTACCTATGCAAAAAAGTAAAATGTTCAGATGTAAATCCTGTTGATGGTAAAAAAATCTGTGCATTATTAAGCTTACTTTTGTTGACGTATAATCATAATGTATCATTTTTGCACTAATTAGGATATAAAAAAAATATTACAAATTGTATCCTAATATAATATTAATCATAACAAAAAAAAATATATGTCGCGCCAATCAAAGCCGAACATAAATCAATGCCGCCATATCAATTCTAAATCCAGTATTCTAAAATTATTGTGAAGATGACGCATTTACATTCGTGTTCATCTTCAAATAACGCCTCTTAGCAGAAATCGTTAGTTATACAATCTTTTAACTGTGGTACATTATAAAATCAAGTACTGAACTATAGAATTACGCATCACATTTACGAAAAAAAATCAGTATTAATCACGTATGTACTAACATTTAAAATACATTTTTTTATTTTGTCTGTGGTCTTCTGTTTGAAGTTATATTTTTAATAAAATGACTACTTACTTAATTAAATTATATTAATATATTAATGTATATAGGCCACAACGGATCACTCACAACCTGTATTACGTATAAATAGCTTTTCTTGTACAACACGCAGCATAAATTGTAGGTGTTATTATATTACAATTTTATGCAAAGCGCTGTCACAATTTGTGACATTAATAAAGTGTTTCCATAAATCTATTAGCTACTTACTTCTGGAACACTGGCCATTATTCTTGGATGCATCTAATTATTTTTACTTTATTTTGTACAGGTCTTGAGATCAATCAGTATGAGAATCATTGCGCTACTTTAAAAAAACATCGTAATCACAAACTCAAATTATAGAATAAAATATGGCAATTTTTATTAAATATGGCGATATAGAACTTATTGTTTCGGATAACCAATAACTACTTTTAGTTTTTCTCTCATCGATTACAGTGAACGCGGTCAACATGATATATTGAGGTCTCGTTAATCTTGTTTCTCAATTCAGTAAAGTTTATGGTCCGACCATCTAAGCGTTTCAACAAAGCGCATTTCGAAGAACGTCCACGATTTATTTTTTTTTGTCCTACGTTTACACGGATACTGTTTACAAATAGCATCTTATTTGTTACGCCAGTAAATCGGTAATTAGTGGATATGTTATTTAATTTGAAATTAATATAAGTAAATTATATTTCAAATAAACTAACTATTGTAACTATATATATATATATATATATACA
>DWQX01006787.1:0-10903 GCA_018245475.1 Pharmacophagus antenor | reverse complement strand
TATATATATATATATATACATTTCTGGGAAAACGACAAATTACGAAGGTGAAACACGTCACGCGGGTCATGTTATGTTCTTGAAATTATAGAGTTAAAACAGATTCAGATCTCACAGGAGATGAAAAAAAAAACAAACAAATATCGTTTATGTATATTTTATTACTACGGCTTATTATGCTGTCGTCAAAATGTCAATAAAAATAGTTTGTTTAAAGACTACAAGAATTTTAGTTGTCCGTTTTATTGATGTACTTAAAAACCTTGGTTATTTTATCACTGTATTTTTTCAAGATACTTTAAAAAAATTTATGCGATATTATAAATCCTTTATTATTTCCTTATTACCTTTTTTCTCAGTTAAATACGTATAGTAATAAAATTTTTATTTGCGGCCAGTATTAAATCATTTTGCTGCTAAATATATAATTTACAGAAATTAAGAGAATTTACGCACATTCAGACTAATACGAAAGTTTTCTTATTTGATTTTTTTGTTGGTTTAGTCTAAAGGCTAAGGGCAGATAGAGATAAGGTCAATTAACACAAAACAAAATAAATATGATTTTCTAATTGAAATTATTTTGTACTTATAAATAAAATGAAAGTGATTTTTTCAAATTGCATTTATTACATTATAGCACAAACTACGTATAGGTAACAAAAGAAGACATGAATGATAAATTCAGTTTGGTAACATGCTTAACCGGCGTTATAGGGTATAGTAATCATTTTAAGTTGCATTTCTTTACTATTATAATAATAGGCATTGTATAAATAGTATGCTTAATTCTTTACTTTCGTGGACAAGACTGCGTGGCATGACCAGAGTCGGTTCTTGATAACATCTTAATTTGTGTAGACGGCCTGCGACGGCCACGCTTGTTTCAAATGTAATCGGTTAAGTTTATGTAAAAAAAAATATCTTTTAAGCACCGCGTGGGTCCGATTAAGCAATTCCGCTCCGATTTTAACTTGACGTCGTTATTCCGCATCCTACTTACTGTTAGGAAGTGGTACAGTATTGTTATTATTTCAACAAAACTATGAGATATTTCGAAATCACGCACTCTGTGAATAACGGCCTTGACTCTCTCCTTCTTAGAGAACTCACTAGTTGGAACAAAAAGTAATTTATTTACGTTCGTTAATATAACGTAGTAGAGTATGTTTTAAGTAAGAAAAACTTGTCATAAGTTATAATTATTTTGCAATAGACAAAAAATATGTAATTATTACTATTTTAAATTTGTTATATTGTATCAGATCAAATCACAATGTAATAGATTTGTACCATATACCAACAAAAGAGCCTTGGACCTTTTTAGTTTAACGTAATGTGTATAGCACCTTAAGTTTTTATACAAATAAAAGCTATTATAACTATCGAATCTTACTGTGTAATGATTTGATCAATGGAGCTGATCTTATGCCACATATGACGAATGCAATGTGAGGCGATATGATATACGCGAAATGAATATATTTCTACTATATTCGACCTATCCATAAGATGATGACCTTCTTCTTCATTAACGTATTCATACTAGATTTATGGAACACGTCATTTTGACGTAACAATATTCAGTATAAACTTCTGTATACTTTTAAGCGTCTTAATATTTTTTTTTGTTTTTCATCATTTAAGGCTACCATCTTTTTTAATTATTAATTTCTGAAAACAAATGTAAAGATTCATTAATGCTTCAATTAACCACGGTTTCGAAAAAGGAATTATGAATAAATTTCCATTAACCTTATGATAAATAGTCCGACATTAGATCTTTGATAGAGTATTGTACTAGATCATAGTTTAAGAGGGTTAAATTTTGATATTAAATTAATAATTTACAAAGTTATTCTAAGTAAGAGCCTGTCCTGAATAAGCGAAACAGTACCTTCAAGTGGTAATTTTAGATTAAGGGATATAATGAAGGCGTACGAATAAGCTATAAGTAATATATTTGACCGAAATATCTTTGAAGACTATAAGAAATAAGTTTAAATTTAGAACACATTTTACGTCGTATTCGTGTTTTAAATATTTGAAAATATTAAATCTTTTTACGATATGTAACTTCCTGACAGTTGCTCCATATAATACTTCTTAGGACTAGATATCACTATCATGATGACTTAAGAACCAGTTGAACAATGTCGTGGAGATACTAATCTGTAAATTTTCGACTTCAATTTCGCCATACGAACGTCGACTGAGCGTTGGCATTATAAACATTCCTGTTTCCATTTGTAGAACAGAAATAAAATGGAAATATTCTTTGTAACTTTCACTCTAAAGCTCTACTCTATAGAACTAAAATTCATTTAGTCCTCAAAAGATTTTTTTTTATAGCTTAAAGTTAAATAGTTTCGTTTGATACATCAATACGTAGATATTATACTTGAGGAATTTTATGTATATATCTAAGGTTTAATAAGTATTTTACTTCGGACTAATTAAAAGTGACACTGTATGAGTCGTTCATTTTGAAAGTGACCTAACTCTGTTTTTGAATTTTTTGTCGGTCACCATGGTTACATGTACAACTTCACGTTATTTATCAGTGAAGTGAAGTGATAAAAAAAACGCACGTTATTTACATAATAATTGCCACTATTTTAACAGGAACTTTAAATTTAACATCCTTAGATACGCTTAAGCAGTATGACTCTTAGTATCTTATACGTATATTTTTAAATTAATTGAAGCGTAAAACTTTCAATATATTTGAAGATAAATGAAGTTAGCTGTTAACTATTTAATAATATTTTCATTTAAATATATATTTAGTGGAAATTTCATTGACAAAATTTATAAGCGCGCTTAGATTCAATCACAATGTTATCATGATTACATCAAATCATTATTCGTCTACATTCTATTAAAATTTGATTTTTTCCCAATCAGGTTTCACCGAAATTTAGACAGTCTCCATTACCATTAGCGCTAATAATATCGTGGTTCTTAATTGTTATGAGTTCTAGTAAATAGCAAGAACCTACAAGTACAGTTACAATAAAATAAAAAAAAAGAATAGAACTTTGCATTTAACGCTGTTTCAAAATCAATGTTCGTACGCATCGAGTCAAAAAAGATGGATAATTTCTTCTCATAAAAAATTACGTTATTACGAAATTAAATATTAAATTAAATTATTTCATACCAATTCTACTTTATAATGAAGCATTCTATAGAACACAACAACTGAAAAAAAAAAGTTTCGTATCCAACTGAATCGGAAATTCTAAATAATTCTCATTATAGTTACTCAATTATCTCACTTTCTTTTCTTTTCAGTTAATACCAAGTATTTTGCTACATTCTAACAACATTTGTATATAACTAAATCATAGAAGCACGTTTAAATAAGCCAAAGAATTAAAGAAAACGCAAAATAAATTAAACGCCACATTCAAGTAACAAATTACATAATCCAACTTGTCGACTTGCTTCTCTGATTCCAATAAGATTGCAATTAAGAATACTTTTTTATTACTTAACTGTATGTCAGTGTTAATGAAGCATGTCGGCAGGTTGTCAAAAATACATTAAATTAAAAAATAAAAAATGTAAAGAAAAAAATGAAACGTGCCCAGGTTCGAGATGCGATTGGTTGGATGCTTGTTGCTGCCGACAGATATCCGGGCTTGTCTGTACGAACCAGGAATGGGTGAAGGCCGGATTCAGGCCTGGGTTTAGTCCAGGCCCGGGCCCCGAAAGTCCCATCACTCCGGGCAGCCCGCCAGGTCGTTGGTGGTGATGAAAACTAGCGGAAGCCACCGCATAGTCCATGGCTACCGCTTGATACGGCAACATTGTCACTTTTACTGCAAATTTAGTCCAAAATCGTTCCACTCAAAAGTTTCCGTGTTGCACACATCATTTTCTTAACGTCCTGTCAAAATAATTCGCGCGCGATCGGAATCTTCAAAACTGTTCCATTTTCAAATTCACCCACACGTTCACTGTTCTCTTTTTTTTTTAAATAAAACGTCCACCGAAATTGTCTACGGCCAGTTCGTTAGCGTTGCGTTCGATTGAAAATTTCACAAGTCGTAGAGCTTTCAGTTAACAAACAAACGCTTGTCCCATTTCCGCGGCCGATCATTTACAGGGCGAGATGGTCGCTGGGGAAAAGTCACGCACAGCCACCCACTTAATAAATATTCTGGGCATATATCCGTTTTTACGCGGACGTGACTCGACGTGCACTGTCCGATTTTCACGTACGGAACGCGCGGGCGATTATCGAAAACAGTTGCATGCGTCCCCCTCTTTCAACTTCGGACGTGCAACTGAAAGCGAGCACGCGCCAAACGCGACTCTATCACGCTCGGGCTAGACACCCCGGCAGGCTAGGAGTTCGGCTTTCGGGAGTGAGACGCAGCTTTACAATAGAGCGGGACGGGTGGATCGATCACGAAAGTTAAAAGGCTGCGTCGTTACACGGTCGGTAATAGGCGGTTACGTGATTGGGCGTGGCGTTGACTATTAAGTTGAATCGTCGCGCTCTGATTGGTTGAAATTGGTAGTAGCAGCCTACGTGATATGTTCAGGAATACGTTTATAGCCTGTGCTCATAGAATATAATAAGTGAGTTGGAGATTGGATGCTCGCCAGCCGAGGAGTCGACACGGGAGTTTCGATCCCGATTCGCGCATAGCCTTTTAATTATTATGCACCGTTAATTGTTTCATTTGGCCGATATTTGGATGTTTAATATGTTGATAAACGGAATTAAAATGTGTCAATAACTTAACATACCTGTGACTATTATGACTTTTTATTACATTTTAGGTCTGAATAAATTAAAATTTGTTTTTGTATCTAATTGACATGATCTTTTTCAACCCAGCATTTTGTATATTATTTTCGAAATATATGATAATTTAAATTATTACAAAATATTGTTCATTTACGAACATTTCTTTCGTATTTCAATCATATATATTTATAAGTATATGACATAAATCAATTATTATTAAATACTTCTATGCAATATACTGCTAAATATATAGTTGTCATTTTAAATTAATAATAAAATTTTTCTATCTGAAGTGAAGAGTGAAGTTTGAAGGAATTTATTCTTTACTTTACAAATAACCTCATTCCTTGACGTCGTCTTCTCTAATACAGAGGGTGTAGCTTCGGGCGCAACGGCTTGAAATATTTTTTAAGTTTCAAACTTAATATTCTATAACAATATGTATTCACGACATTATACTGTAAAAAAAACCATTATTAGTATCTTATTAAATGGTAGGTAATAAATTTCCTACCAACGGAACTGTCAACACGACCATAACTTCAATTTAACAATAAAAAAAAAACATTTCTTTTTTGTTACAAAATTTTATAAGAACTGATATAGGACTCAATAAACCGGACATATGAGTTTTAATGGTGTTAAGGTTCTATATAACCCACCTAGTTAGCTATCACGAACAATATCAATCTGTCCCCATGACAGTGTTGATGTGCTCCGGTAGTGATGCATAAGAAAGCCAGAGCAATTGGGCGTGCACGTAACCATCCACGGCTACGCGTTACTTAACATCATGTGAAACTAATTTCAAGTTTTAGCCCATTCCTGATAAATAAAACTTACTTCTTTGTTATTTGTACCTTGTTAATTTGTTACTTGTTTGTTGTATGTTCGATTGTTGAAAAATTATTTTAACTTCTATAGTGTTTTAAGAACACAATTGTTACTTTATCCAACATCGAGAAACGTAAAATTTCGAGATTGATATAACAAAAAAGGGGAAAGTTCTCGTAGTACTCGATCAATCTTTAATGAATCTTTTTTCTTTTTTTTTAAGTAAAGATGTAACATATTATACAAAGGTATCTCATATATCAATAAATATTGACGCAAAAATATTTAATATATAATATGATTTTTACCATTAATAAAACTCTGTACCTAATAATATATTTCAATTGCATAAATGTATGCACTTTTCTTAAGTATTCAACAATACAAAAACAATTTCGTCGGATAAAAACGTTTCACAAATTCATCGGATTACGAACTCCATTGAACCTTCAGTATTAGCACACAAATCGCCGGCAAATGGCGGACGGAAGCCGCAAACGCATGACGCTTCCGGTAAGCGGACGCCTAACTGGAATCGAACCTCATGCCTGTTTAGACGCCGCAGGACGGCTATCCTAATGATTTTCTATTGTCGGGTACAATAGATATTGATATGGCCTTTAGTGTTCACCGAATATGTTAATTTTCGGTCTGCGAATCTACCCACAATTTGCTTGCCGGACGTTATGTTTGAATGCAATTAGTAATTCTAAATTTAAATGACTGCACATGGCGTCTCAAAAGACTGTTACAAAAAGACAATTACTGATGACATATAAATATGATTCGTTACTTTCACGCACTTCTAAAAAAGAAGCAAAAGCAGTAAATGAAAAAAATATCGAATAGTTTTAATCGATTTAAAACGAATTTCAAATTAATTTCCTGACGTATTAATTTGTATTGTACTCGTAAAGTGAATAATGTATTTCCATTTTGCACAACCAAATTAGTAGGTATAGTTTAAGACTATTTCACAATTTTCATTCAATAAAAAACTGTTCCAATAACTTTTATAAAAGATTAATATATCTACAACCTCATTGTGTCTTAACAGCATATAATAATATGGTGAAATCTTAATCTATTATTGATAAAAAAAAATATATGCTCATCTCTGCTTTTAGTTATTAAGATAATAAATTTCACATCGTCGAAGATAGCTAAGGGAAATATATATATATATATCATTAGCAATTACAAAATCACCCGTGAAACAGTCAATAACAGTTAACTTCAGCAAATAAAAGGCGTCGTAACGTTCCAATTTCACCAGTTTTTGTTTTCGTAACCGCTTATTGGGTAAAGAGTGTTCCTCTCTGGTCATAATCAATAAAGAGATCGCTCCAGTGGACACGGTCACGCGAACAGCGATCAGAAGCTCGGACGCGAAGGTACGCGCGGTGAGGGCACTGTGTGGTGATGCAGCGCATGCTGTAGCGGGCCGCGAAAGCGGATTGTGAACATTGTGACAGAATCTTTGTATAGGAGGCTCGAATGATATATGTTATTGGGATTCGATCTAAGTCATGATGATACTTTATTGTAAACTTAGCATATCTCAAACGATGTCTGCAATTTGATGATATATAAAAAAATAATTATTGCATGCCTATTATAGCGAAAGTTCCCTTAGTATACTTATTTCAGTATCCTGTTCATCTTAAAAAAAAATTAACTGTTTTATACCATCAACCCATAGATATAAAACGTATATTTCAATTCATGATAAGCAATATAAAACTCTAAAGTATATCGACTATATCGTATTATGGTCTTTTATCGGTTATAAATATTATTTAAATAAATAAAAAATGAAAATTAGGTATTTTTAAGATAAAAATTTCGATGTTCAAATCAGGTTCGGCGTATATTAGAAATAATGTTTTTGTTAAATTATAAATACGTAGTAAATATTCCACCCGCCAATCTTGTCACTGAGCGCACGTAATCGCTGAAGTCAGCCAGAAAACTGCCTTCTTATTGGATAATTCGTGATTTTTCCTCTTTTTTTTCTCAATGCAGCGCGACAGGTGCTTGAACCTGCTACCCACGATCTTGACATTGGTGTTCCGACGGTAATCAAACGCCAATGGGACACCGGTTCAACGCACTCGATTAAATCTAGTGCGGCTCGCGGTTACGTAAAAAATCGATTTTAGTATCGAGCTAATGTTTCGTTTAGCGAGGTCATTGTGGAGGTAAAACGTGGGTCGCCTCATCGACTTTTTTTAACGTAAACACGTTTTTGACGACAGTGTAGTCGGGTGCTCTTTTGATACATTAAGAAATTACCGTAACTTAAGCCAGGTTAACACTATGTAAGGGACATAGAGTAGGTCTCATTAACCGAGTTCGTATACGTTATTAAATTTTACGTCTTATAATACAACTGTTTGACGGGAAAAGTTATCTTTCTATGTAATGAAATAACTTATGCAAAATGATACAACTACGCTAACGAAATAAAACGCCAGTTATCTCAGTCGACTATTACATCTTCTTTGGACTTAGTGCTCGTGGATCCAGAATTCGCAGGTTTAGATAACAGAAAGCTTAATTGGTGCTCAGTGTACAGGAACCAGCACCGAAATGGAATTAGATAATTTACAGGGCAAGGATAAATAAGTAATTTTCCCGAACAATTTATTATCTGTTGTAAACATTATTCAAAATAATGCATCTATCAAATTTCGTATGCCATCACAACAGCGCATGCTCTATGCTGCAAATGCCGTACGCGTCATGTGTAACAAGTACGAGGCGAATCTATTATTAATAACAGTTACAAATTCCTCTATCACTATCGGACGGCCTGTTAATACATCCCCGCACCAATGTAACGTTCGATACTGAATTTTAAGCAGGATCGATCGCATCTCGTGGCCTACATATTACGGGGTACGGCCGTACAATGACCTGCCCTTAAGTTTATTGGTAGGGTGTCGCCCATAAATATTCGGACGTGTGGTCTGGATACTGAGTTGTTATACAGTAAATAAACGGTGCATGTATGATGACGTCTAGGAAATTTCAATGTCAATGATATGAAAATGTTTTATTTTTAAAACGCCTCGGTAATTACTTCGATTGTGGAATATTGCTAGATATCGTCTTATCGATGACATATTGTGAAAATATTGGTTTAATTAATTATAGCGCAATCAACAAGGCACAAATTTTAACGAACAGGTTTTCTTGCATATTTCAATCGCATTATTAAACAAACCAAGGGTGACTTTGACACGATATCTATATAAATATATAAAAATATCAGTTAGTATGTTTCCCTTTTTATGAGTATTTTTACATGTCTTAGTTTCATTCACAACTTTAACGAAATATGTGACAAAAAAACATTTCACACACAAGCCGCTTCAACGTTATAATTACACATGTTACAACAACAAAGGAAAATGTAACAAAACAATACCCCTCCATAATATAGCAGGCATCTACATAAATTCGCCGCATAATATTCACTTACGAACAAATAAACATGTCCGAGCGACGCGCGTGACACTTTATCTCCGCATTGCCCCGGAATTAGGGAAGCAGATATGCGCATTAAGATGGCAACCCAGATACTTTGATATGAATTAAGATATTCTAATTTTAATTGCCCATACGCTATACGCTGCCAGAGTAAAAGCACATCCTCTATATTATGTTGTGATGCTTATTTTGAATAACAAACGAACGGTAACACTGAAGTATTCATAAACCTTGCGAGTTTTATTTTCCTACTTCGGTTAAAGAAAAAGCTGATATATATATATAGATATACCATACTTAAATTACATAAAATACTAAGTATTTGAAATTTAGACAAGTAGTTATTTGTCTTCATGATATGAAATTTATTTGTACATGTAGTTATTTTTCGGATTATACGTCGCACTTCAAACTTGTAAGATAATTTAAAAAAAAAATGTTAGAAACGTTCAGATAATTTTTATTGTTAACATGATTCTTATTGGCAACATTCAACATTTATTCGTCTTGACGTAAATTGAGAGAATTTACGTGCGTTTTTCTAAGTCAAAAATTGTGTCCTAGTCATAGAAATACTATTTTCGTTTTTAAAAAATCTTTTGAAGGCCTTTTTTAATTATTGTAACGAATTTTATACATGAACAATCCTTTTTACATTTCCACTCGAGGGACTCATAACCTTTCCTTAGAACCAGAGTCAAGGACAAAACTGACTATTAACGTTTTACTAGATACATATTTCAAGGTAAAGCGGTTTTATGTATTTTTTTTAATCCTACTTTCGTAAATATCGAGAGGATTAAATGGGTAATATCGGGAGTAATGAAAGCCACCGCGAAGTAACCCCACTCCAAGGAAATGTATTAAACACAGATAAAATCAAATCGCGACACTAAACTTTGCATATGGGGCCAATTACGACGGAATTTGTATAATACCGTAGATACGCGTGTAAATAAATTAATAAAACAACCCCAAGTGAAGGGTTAAGATTTAAATGGCAGCGATATGATCTTACAACCCTCAGGCTTAAGTTTTGTTGTTGTGGGTGGCAATGTAATACATGAAGGTAGTTGGATTAATATTTTATGTTGTCGGAAAAAAAAATTAAAAGGTTAGTAGTACATTTTTTTATGAATGACTTTAGGCGCCGAGGACCCATATTATCATAATTCATTGTAGATTCTCCTAGATTCTGTCCACATTTCTAGATTAATTAAAGGACTTTTTAATAAAACGTTCTGAGAAAATTTAACAAAAAAATATAAAACTGAATGAAGGTATATACAGAAATATGGTTATATTAAAAAAAGCTTTGTTACAATAATAATTATTATTAATACTAAAATATTTCCGGTCAATTATTTCACTTTTCCATAAAATTGGTTCCCTTTTTTTATTATTTTATTCCTAGTTAACAAAACTAAAACATTTATTTGACATTTCAAATGTTTGTCAAATTATTCATAGAAACAATAATTAATATTTATAATAAGAATCAAAAGGAAACCTGATTTTTATTTTAAAAAGCGTTCTATAGCAATTGCTGCAGTACAATTACGTCTTATATGCCTATAATAGCCTGCCAAATCATTTGCTGTGATGTCACTAATAGAATCATAAAAAACTCCAGTAAGATACGAATTTGTAGAATTTTCCCCCAATCTTCTTTTGACACCAGCTTCAATCTTAGAAAAAGAAAACTCTATAGGGTTATCTATAGAGACTTAGAAATTTATAAGAAATCCCTTGGTTAATTAAATATTCCTGTACAGTAACTGATCTATGAATGGCTGCATTGTCAAAAAA